>JAQIXT010000806.1:0-23934 GCA_034700445.1 Stenotaenia linearis | reverse complement strand
TGATACATTTCTTTATAAAGACTGCCAGGAAGTAGGACATTTGAGAAGATTCAAACTCATCTAAATAATTAAATTACTTCATTTAAAAAGTGACTCATTGAGCTGTCAGTGGAGAATAATTAATAATAGTATAATTTTATACAACCATTTTTATCTAGAGTAGTTTTGTCCATGTTTTGCAATAAGTTAAAGCATATGGCATTGAAATATAAATGAAGACTAGAAATGTCTTGCATTACACGTCCACAAAACAGATATCCTACTTTCTGGATCTCTTTCGTAAGTCTTAGCAAAATCGGTTTCCATGGAGACGTAATCTTTCAGTGACTCCACCCTCCCACACGTGTAAGGAGAAATTAAAACCTTCGGATGCGACTCCTGTACAACGACTGTACTTTGCACCAAAGTAATGACTCCTCCAAAATCAAATATTTTAGGAGGATTCACTAATTAAAGAAATTATTTTATCGTAAAATCCCAAATTAAAGTTTAAGAAAAACTCCCTGATACAGTTTGTATACTGCAAAGGTACATTTCTGTCATTTTCCGAGGGGAGGAGACTTTAAAATTTAACTTATTTAATTTTATTTTTATTTTTGTTGCTTTCGAACTTCCAAACTGCGTAAGATCCGTCACAGATGTTTATCTACCGTGAATTCCTTGCTGAATAAATAAACTCATTTGCAGTTATAATAGAAATCTGCAGTTCAACACCAAAAACCACCATAAAAACTTCACTTCTCCCGCTAAAAAATTTTAAAATCGATTAAATACTGTATTTTTTTGGATCCACGACAAAATGTTGCCAAATTTTCTAAAAATTTTCTAAAAACTCACAGTAGATAGACATCTCTGCTTCCATAATGGCTAAATTTAAAAACAATAATAAGACTTAAATATGTTTAAAAGAGACAGCTCTTTTCGTTATAATTATTAATTATCAAGCTATTGTAATATTTTAATTATTAATTATTAATATAATGTTATCTCTTGCAATATACATTACGTGAGGGAATATGTTTTGAATACTTTTCTCTTCTAGGTTTGAATAAAGACGAGAATTAATTAATTATCTTTTGTTTCTGGTGACATTGTAAGGAAAAACAGATCACTACTTCTATGCAAAGTATAGTTTGTAAAAGCTAGCACTATGTGTGAAAAATATGGCGGGCCAATGCATCTCATCTGCACACACCCACAGCGCTAGAGAGTACTCGCAATTCACTATTCCAAATTCAATTAAAAAACTGTACAATCATAATATAATAATAACAACAATAATAAAATATACAATTAAACAGGACCAATGTCAACTAGGAACCAAAAAATCTAAAATTCTAATTACTTTTGCATCTTTAACTCAATTCGTAGTTGATATTGGTAAATGTTTACATTAAAAAAATATAGTTGATAAAATTTCATGTTTTAAAAAGATAAACACTACATTAAAACATTTGGAATGACACAATACAAACGTAAGTTTATTTATTTACTATTATTATTAAATTAAATCAAAGTCATCTCTACAGGTGTAGGAGAGTGCGCACGAGAGGCAAAGGCCCAAACCCCAGGTGTTAAATACCAAACCTAATTAAGGTTTGCTCGAAATGTCACAATTTGCACGAGAAAACACTCACCACTGCTGCTTGTGCGAATAAGGGGCCTCGGTTTGAAACTACGATTATTCTATTTAGTTATTATTAAAATTAAAAAATGTGCGATTAAGAAAATGAAAAAAATATTTATATATATGTAAAAAATGAATTCATGAGAAATGTGGCAAATATTTGAAAAGAATGCCCCAAAACGTGCAAGCAGCAGTCGTGTGTGTCTCTCGTTTATTTCCTGGTCATGATTTTTAAATACTCCAAGGCATTGTGAGCAGCGTTCGCCTGAGCGTCCTTCGAACTTGCGCCCACACCGTAGCAAACTGCGACCGGCAAAGTGGATAATTGTACCAAACACTGGTTTTTTCCTAATATTGTGGAAAGGAATTTGGGATTTTTAAATAAAAAAAAAGAGATCGATATTAGAATTCGTGAAAATAAAAACATTTTATGTTTTAATGAACAATTTTTGTGATTTTTTTAGAAATTATTAAAAATTTACATTGAAATATTATGTAATTTTAAAAGATTTTATAAGTTATTGAAAATAATTAAACATTTTTCTTCCATTCTGACTCTCGGTCGACTCTTTCTCACCTGAAACACTCAGTTCTTCTATGTCCACATAAGTGACCTCGAAGCCCTGTTCGCTGGCTATTTCTTGCAACAGCTGAACGTAGTTGACTCCATGGGAATTGAGGGAAGTCGTTTGCAGACTCGACAAATACTTCCCGGTCGATGTTTTGAGGTTCTTATGGAACTGGCTAACTTTTTGGCTGAGTCCGGCGGTCAGAGTTTGGATCTTTCCATCCTTCAAACTGTTGTAACGCTGCACTTCATGATTTACCTGAATAAAACAATTTTTTCAATATTTATCAATAAAAATCAAGCAAAGATTAAACCTCTTCCTCGTCTTCATCTGCTCCCGTGAAATTTTCTTGTTTTCCAGGGGTATCTTTCAATTGCTGCAACATTTTGTAAGCAGCTTGTCTCTTGGCTAGTTTTTTTGACTTACCAATACCTAAAAAATGGAAAAAATCAATCTTTGAATAAATATTTTTCAAAAATATAGAAAATTAAAAAAAATTAAAAAAAACTATTTTAAAAAAAGCAAAAGAAAACAAGATAAAAAATCTAATCATAGAAAAACATAAATCGCATTACGAACTCAAATTCCATTATCTCTCAAGTCGACTGAAATTCAATATTTATTACCGCTTGATTGAATTTCCAATAAATCCTAGACGAAAAACTCGGCCAATTATCTGAACAGCGCTTTTGCTCAAGAATAAAATCTAATTTAGCTAATACCAACATTTAACAGTCTTAAATACCACCGTAAACATAAACATAAATACAAATTCATACCATCAATCGAGCGGTAATAACATTTTTATCGTACTCAATTAACAAAACAAAATAAAATAAAATAAAATAAAAACTGATTTATCAACCTAAAATCTCACCAACTTCGCGGCATTTGCCAATGCTGCAAGCAATTGCAAAATTTCGTTCGTGAGGTAGACCATCTTCAGAAGTCACTTCGTAAAAAGGTGGAGGCCAATGACGTGCCATGCATAATTCTTGTAACGCTCCTACAGGGTTGCCCGGAATGCCGTCGTCGTACGAGATGATTTGCGTCTGACTTCTGTGTGAATTCATTTCGAATACAAAGAAATAGAAATTACCGACCAAAAAAAAAGAAATAAAACAAATTTGTCAAAATGCCAAAGCTGTAACATACACTTCACTAACGACGCTATTTTGTCCCGTGGTGGAATTGACAGATTGATTTTGTTGACCAATCAATTTATCCAAAACCGACTTGGCAGCTGCATGCTTGGCCTTTTTTTTGCTTTGGCCCGTCCCTGTGGCCACGATATCACTCACGCCAACGCGGTATACAAAAGTCGGTTCATGCACGGCACCCTCGATCGACAGTAGGTCGTATTTTGGAGTTAGGCCACGGCGTGCGCATAATTCCTGCAGAAGGCTTATTGGAGTTTTAGTTGGAAGCAAATTCTGTGAGAAAAATCATCAAAATTATTATAAAACTTAAAACAATCGTGAAATTGACAACGTACCGGCATTTCTGCCTTAAGTGATGACAAATTAGGCGCTGTAAGTTCATGTTGGCCCTGCATTCTGTTCGAAATTTAAAAAATTAGGATTTTTCTAGAAAAAGATAATTTTTTTGTGGAAAATTTACTTGAAATTGTTATTATCCTCGTTGGTACCGGTACCGAATTTCGTCATCAGGTCTTTCACTGAAAAAAAAAAATAAACAAAAATGAAAAATATTTAAAAAATTTTATTTTTCGGCTAAAATTTATATTTTTATTTAACGAGTGCAAAGATATGTGTTTAAATCGATTGACACAGTTCTCAGGAATTTTCCAAGTCGATAATTTGTTTCTGTTGTACCGAAATGAAAGTGAAATTACTAAATTTTTTACTCGTTAATTAAATTAAAATCTCAACGCCTCTTCTTGAAACGCGCCGTAACCTTTAATTCTGTAAAGTGCTGTGTGTGGTATTAATAATTTAATTTTATTCACTTATGATAAAACAGAATTTACCGTAACATGCGGTCTGCATTTTCAAAGATTATAACCGTCTGTTGTTACGTTCGACCTCAATTTGGGCACAGTTTTTACGTTAAATATTTTCTAATTCCACACTGTTTACCTTTACTTGCGTTTCGCAAGTTTTAAGCAGATTTCCTTTTCGAATGCCAGCGCGATAAGTGTGCTTCAATGCAGTAAAATGTGCAGGTTTGCCTTTGTCTAAGCCGGAAGTCGATTAGCAGTATGATTTTTCTTCGCACTTCATATTCCCACTAGATGGTAACAGTGGTTCATTTTCATCCGTCATTTCCTGGAGGTCATCATATGTAACTGCAACCATAACAAAAGGAGATTTTACTTCAACCTGTATTTACATCGTGAGCTTGGAAACTACGCACTCAGCTCGGCACGCAGTTGTTCGCTTCGCTCTGTAAATAAACAGATAAATGGCTGGTGATCGAAAGAAAAAGAGAGAAAGCGATAAAGGTGATTGGATTTAACATTTTTTATAATTTAATGTGAGGTGAATTTGTATTTCTGTTACTTTAGATCGCCGAAAATCGAAAAAGGCTAAGTTGGATTATAGTGATCGTGTTGATGATGATGCTGATTCGGCTGCTGATGCCGGTAATTTTATATTTTTTTAAAATGTTATTTCAATTTCTAAATATAAATTGTTTATTTTTCAGATGGAATTCCACCTGCAGCTAGTAAGAAGGTGGCTGAGTCTGCACCGTTAGATGAATTTGGTGCTAAAGATTACAGGGCTCAAATGCCTTTGAAACCTGATCACATATCTCGGCCGTTGTGGGTTGTGAGTATTGGAAAATGTAATTATTATTTAAAAAAACAATACCTAATAAAATTTAAAATTTATTTAGTTACCCGACGGCAATATTATTCTCGAAGCATTTTCTCCGGTTTACAAACACGCACAGGATTTCTTAATAGCAATCGCAGAGCCAGTTCGAAGGCCTGAACTGATCCATGATTATAAATTGACGGCTTATTCCTTATATGCAGCCGTGTCTGTTGGATTACAAACAAATGATATAATTGAGTATTTGAATCGTTTAAGTAAAACGGCTCTACCGGAAGGAATTATTCAATTCATCAAGGTAATTTTTTTGTTTTTAAATAGAAAAATATGAAAAAATGTCTAATGTTTTTTTAATTTAAAATTTAGATGTGTACTGAAAGCTACGGAAAAGCGAAGTTGGTTCTTAAGCACAATAGATATTTTGTTGAAAGTCCATTTCCTGTAAGTTATTTGCATAAATAATTTAAACCTAAAACTAAATTTTAACATTTTAGGACGTTATTCAAAAATTATTAAAAGATTCGGTCGTCCAAATGAGTCGTTTACGCCAAGAAAGCGACGAAGCCGGTGATAAACCGGATGTGGCTGTGGCTTCAACATCAACCCAAAAAACAATTCAGGTTTGATTAAATTGTTGGTTAGTAAAGGCTGAAAATTAATTGAATACTTACTTTTGTAGTTTGGATCAAAACCATCTCAACCGGAAACAGCCGAAAGTGGTAAAGGCGATGTTCCAGACGATATAATTAATTATTACGATAAAATGGATCGGGACGACGAGGAAGAAGTGGATAATTTGAAAATAATTTCATTCGAAGTTCAGCAGGAGTCGATCGAAATGCTGCAGAAACGATGTATTGAATTAGATTACCCATTGTTACATGAATATGATTTTAGAAACGATACGCACAATCGTGACGTTAAGTATGTTGAAAATTTATAGAAAATAATAATTATGAATTTAAATTTAAAATTTAAATTTTCTAGTATGGATTTGAAACCGTCGGCCATTTTACGTCCGTATCAGGAGAAAAGTTTGCGCAAAATGTTCGGGAACGGTCGTGCTCGATCGGGTGTCATCGTCTTACCTTGCGGTGCGGGTAAAAGTTTGGTTGGTGTAACGGCTTGTTGTACAGTTCGGAAGAGATGTTTGGTGCTGTGCAATTCAGGCGTGTCAGTTGAGCAATGGAAATCACAGTTTAAAATGTGGTCAACTGCTGACGACAGTATGATTTGCCGATTTACGTCCGAAGCGAAAGATAAACCGATGGGTTGTGCTATTTGTATTACTACCTATTCCATGATAACACATCAGCAGAGGCGATCGTGGGAGGCGGAGCAAGTGATGGGATGGTTGAAGGATCAAGAGTGGGGATTGATGGTTTTGGATGGTAAGATATTGCACAAAAAATTGTTTTAACAATTTTTTTTTGGTACTTTTTTTGTTTTTCTTGTATTACAAAAAGAAAAAAATGTTGGAAAATTATAAAAGATACAAGAAAATCACCAAAAATATAAAAAAAATATAAATAAATACAATTTTCACTTAACAATTTTACTTTTTCTTATTACAGAAGTGCACACCATACCCGCGAAAATGTTTCGTCGAGTTTTGACAATTGTTCAAGCGCATTGTAAACTAGGGCTTACAGCCACACTCGTCAGAGAAGACGACAAAATCGCCGATTTAAATTTTCTTATTGGACCAAAATTGTATGAAGCTAATTGGCTAGAGCTTCAAAGGGCTGGTTACATCGCCAGAGTACAATGTGCCGAAGTGTGGTGTCCCATGCCAGCCGAATTTTACCGAGAATACTTAGCGTGCCGCACATCAAAAAAATTAGTAATTCATTTGTCCAAAAAAAAATTTTCAAAAAATTCAAGAATATTAAAAATTGTTATTTTTCAGCTTTTGTACGTCATGAACAGTAACAAATTTCGCACATGCCAGTTTTTAATTCGTTACCATGAAAGGCGTAACGATAAGATAATCGTATTTTCCGATAACGTATTTGCATTGCAACATTACGCGAAACAAATGGACAGGTTAAAGAAATTGAACAAATTTCATATCAAATTAAAACTAATTCCATTTACCTTTTAGGCCTTTCATTTTCGGACCGACATCTCAGGGCGAACGGATGCAGATTTTACAAAATTTCAAATACAATCCGAAAGTGAGCACCATCTTCGTGTCCAAAGTCGCTGACACTTCGTTCGATCTGCCCGAAGCTAACGTTCTCATCCAAATCTCGGCTCACGGTGGTTCACGAAGGCAGGAAGCTCAACGACTGGGAAGAATTTTGCGTGCGAAAAAGGGATGCATCGCCGAAGAGTACAATGCGTTCTTTTATTCCCTCGTGTCGCAGGACACTCTTGAAATGGGTTATTCCAGAAAAAGGCAACGTTTTCTTGTGGATCAGGGATATAGTTATAAAGTTATTACTAAACTGGCTGGAATGGATCAAGTAAATTTTGAATTTTTTTTTATTTTTTTTTATTTTTAAAAATATGAATTATTTTGGTTACAGGAAGATCTGATGTACAGTACTCCCGAAGAAGAGGCATCGTTGTTGAATCAAGTGTTGGCAGCTAATGATACGGATGCCGAGGAAGAAAGGGTCATTGGGGAAGGTGGATTGGGTAAATCATTGGTAAGTAATGAGAGGTTTTTGAAGTTAGTTTTGTTTTTTAAATTTGTTTTGTAATTTTTAGGTTACTAGAAAGGGTGGAACTATGAGTTCTTTGTCAGGAGCGGATGATTCTGTGTATATGGAATATAAAACTGGCAGATCGAATTTAAAACATCCATTGTTCAAGAAGTTCCGGTTGAAATAATTGTTAGTGGTTAAGATATATGAATAAAAGATGTTTTGTTAATTTTTTTCAATTGTTGAATTTATTGCAAGTCAATTTCCACTATAAACGAAACACTGGGTGACTGAGAAAAAATTTCGTCATTTTATAAACCCTCGTTGTAACGAATTTGCGAAATTATTTCGTTGTATCGAGTTATTTTAGTGAAATGCCTTACTATTTTAGTATGTTTGACTTAAAAATCAATACTAACGTATCATTAATTACTTTTCAGATATTTCAGAAAAAGCTCAGGAACTAAATAGCTTGTGATAGCCTAGTTTTCATTATAACAAACTTTTTTTAAAAAAAAAATGGATGTTAATGGAAATAATTTGGAAATTTCGTTATAAGAGGGTCGTAAGAGTACAATATTTGCTATAATGAATTAAACTGTACTTACTTGAAATGAACTATCACTCTTTAAAAAATAGTTTGTTCGTTGCTCGTGTTGTGAAATGGTTTTCATAAAAAAAAAAATCTGCAACGGAAAAGAAAGAATAAAATTAAAAACGGGGCATCGAGATTTAAAGGAATAATTAAAAATGATCAACTGGCAATTTTCTTACGTTTAACTGGATTACTTTAAATGGGGGGAGGGGAGAAACCACTTGTTTTCTCAG
This sequence comes from Stenotaenia linearis, assembly GCA_034700445.1. Taxonomy (NCBI): domain Eukaryota; kingdom Metazoa; phylum Arthropoda; class Chilopoda; order Geophilomorpha; family Geophilidae; genus Stenotaenia; species Stenotaenia linearis. The sequence goes on along the minus strand of JAQIXT010000806.1, from coordinate 15,461 downwards.
CATACAAATATATCATAATTGCATTTCTCACCAAATATACAGTAAATCAGCAGTTTTATTACATTTTTTTAAAGTAAAAACTTTAATTACACTAAAAATTTAGTCTTGCAGTGCAATTCTGCAAAACAAAAATTTTCAAACTTGATTCTGCATTATCCAACAAATAATCAACCGTCATTTTCAATCTCTCCGATCGCAACGCGTTTGCTCGTTTAATAACTGTATTAACAATGCAAAGCAACTCACAGGGCTTCAAATAATTACAAACTCGATTGAAAATCAACGGTACAAACGAAGAATAAACTAGATCACCCAACAAACAATTGACAACCATCAGCCGAGTGACGTCCGAAACAAAAACCAATTCAAAATTCTCTTCATCCAATTCCGTCAATAAAAAGTAAATCACCTCCCGTTCCCCCGACTGAAACAAACAGCCTCGAAATACACGCAAACAAGACATTATCAATTCTCTATATTTCTCTTTGTCCGAATAAAAACTGGCAAAATGTTTAACAGCACTGAGAATTTTATATTCGACTGCGTAGGCAAACATGGCGAGTTTGTCTTCGTTACTTATTTTGCTTTTGTCGAAATCGAAACGAAAGATTATAAAAAACCAAAAATGGAAAGCAAGATTTCGCCGACCGCCGGTTAGTTTTTCCATATTTGGAAGTTGTTGCCAAAACTCCTTCACAGCGTCCGGAACACAAAATACGCACGCAATTTCGAATCTGTCGACCAAACTAAATTCTTCGCATTTGCAAAACCTCTGTGCCGATGCGAAAACGTCTATTTTCCCGTGCACCGTCCATTTTGTTAATTTCACACACATTTCAAATTTCCGTCGTTCAAGTCCAGTAACATTGTAGTTAATTAACCTAAGCCAACTGTATAATTCCATCCCCACCGATCTGGCCGGCGTATATCTAATTTCTCGTTTCAGAATTTTCGGGTAAACGAGTTCGTTGATGTGCTGGTAAATTTTCTTGTAGATCTCTCTAAACTGTTTCTGCATTGCCGTTCTTGGATAGTTAAAACTTAAATCTCTTTTCATTTCGGTTCTTTTGTCACTCCATTCGGTCGTTCGGTTGTAACGTATAAAACAGTTTTTCCATAAACAGATGGCAACTTTGGTCAAACTCATTTGCTGGAGGCTCGGGGGAGTCAAAGCGAAGGCCATGTTAATTTCTTCGAGATCAGTAGTTGAGGCTTATCACTATGCGGAAAACTTCTTATGATATTTGTTGAGAGGCCGATGATGTAAGGATTACGGAAGACACGTGACGAGATAAGCGTGACTAATCGCACCAATCAGACGACGTGCAGTGCATTTACCGTTCGCCATAAAAACATGTTTTCGTTTCACGCCTGGTTTCACATTTGATTTCTAGATGTCAACATGGCCTTTGCGTTACACCTCCCACCTCTTGAGCAAATATGTTACACTCAAACTGCAGTTTGTCATTGGAAACGCCACTTTCCGTATCACAGTACCGCGGAATGGCCGCTGGACGAATCGGAGGAAGTCAATAAAGAAAATCTCATCTTTGATGAACCCAAAACCGAAATGCAACAACAATGGAGCCAAACATTCAAAAAAATTTGCGGGAGTGTGGACGAATTATTTTTTCCAAAAATTTTTAAACAAGAAATCAAAAACACACCCTTACGATTCGTCGGAATTGAATTATACCATTGGCTTCGGAACGTAAACTACAACATAGTCCACCTAGATCGACACAAAACCGGTGTGTGCGTAAAACTGACAAAATGGAACGTATACGGGAAAATAGACGAACGAGCGACTGCGCAGTTGCTCTGCCAGTGCGAAGAATTGGCTTTGATCGACAGATTCGCAATCGCTTCCGGATTTTGCATTCCAAACGCCGTAAAGAAGATTTGGCGACAACTTCCCGACAATAAGTTCTATAATTACGGCGACATCGTTGACGTTTGGCAATTCAATGCATTTAAGTTCTGGACGGACGTTATCTCCAAGAATATTGACGAAAACGAAATGCCAGACTGTAGGAAAATCGGACTGCTCACCTTAGCGATAAATTATAAGATCCTGAGCGCAGTTCAGTTTATTGCAAATATGTTTCCGGTCGAAGAGAGAAGTGCTGCAGTAATGACCGCTATATATTCATTACCACTACCGAAAGGTTTGTTTGAAAAGGGAGATCGTTCAACGATGCATTTCTTGTTAAGTCTTTTGAAAGAAGAACATTTGGAATTGATTTTTACTTCGGAGCTCACTCGATTTAATTTTGCCGATTGCTTACTTGGAGATTTGGTTTATTGTACGTTTGCTTCAACGATTTTCAATCGAATTCAGAATCATTTGCAACCTATTGAGTTTAAAGGTATTATTTCTAAAGTTGCTATACAAGCGCACGCTTTGCGGTCGGAAAGATTAAAAATAACTTTTTCTTATTTGTGGGACAATGCTGGAGAGAATTGGAGAAATTTAGTTTTGAATCATGAAGTTGGAAGAAGAGTTGTTTCTCTTTTTTATATAAAAAAAAAGATGTATTAATTGTTAATAGTACAATAAAATTTTTTTTTTTTAAATTAAAGTTTAGTAAAGTTTATTAATTTTGGTGAGAAGAGAAATTCTGAAATATTGAATGGTTTGCTGCGAGAAATTCATAGCGGCTTTTATTTACTGTAAATTTCATAAATTTACAGTAACATTAGTTGGTTTACTGGGTATGTGGTGGGCAAAATGAGATTTTGTCTCACCAAAATTCATCCTGTAATGTACTTTGATTAATGTAGCCTGTGTCAGGACAGCTAAAAATGGCTAAACTGTCAAATGAGAAAATGTGATTTAATAGCTCCAAATTTTTTAAAATTCTCTTTAGCTTGAACCAAATTCGTGTTAGTGAATGTTTACTGTATTCAAATTTCAAACCAAAGAACTAATTTGCTATTGGAGTAACTATTTCATAAATTACACATAAAATAATCCATAATATTATTAAACATAAAAAAAAACTGCAAAAATATGTTATTTTCCCCATTCACACTTAGCAACAAATAAAAATCTACACAAAAAACAAGACTGAATAAATATTGACAAACCTCTTTCCCTTTCTAACTTCGCTCATCCTTCTCCCTCGTCCGTTGTTCTGATCATGTAAATTTAATACATCCCATCCATTAATAAATTTAGTGTCGATGATATAAAATGTAAAACCCCAACAACAGAAAGATCCATTTCAACACTAAATAATAGTGTTACTGTATATTAAAAAAAAAAAAAAAATTACCGTTTTCAACAAGACCATCAATTGATGACGCAATGACAATTACGTGACTTTATCGTACAGTGCTATATATACAATAATCAATATAAAAGGGAGTGGTCCACTGTGGCTGCTATAACCAGTTGCGTCAGACAACAAAACACATCATTGCTTCAAAGTCCTAACACTTTAGTTTTATAATTAACGATTGTCATCATTTTCTCCAACCCAGCATCATGTTTACATCCATGGATCCTGGATTGCAAAGAATGATATTCAACGAAATCGCAATTTCCTCATGGAGGAGTCAACTTACATACCAAAAATCTGAAACTCAATGGCCGAAAGCCGACTCAACTGCCAAAAACATCCACGAAATTATTTACCAAAATCCGAAAAACAGCATTCACAAACTATGGTACAAAACTTACCAACGAATTTGCGTCGGCATAGATTCCCTAATCTGTCCGACGATCATGAAAAGAGAATTGAAAAACGAATACGTTAAATTCACAGGAATACAACTTTACAATTGGCTCAAATACGTAAACGACGAAATATTCCAACTGGATCAAGCAAAAACTGAACTGTGCGTACGACTTGCGAAATGGACGATGCAAGGAAAAATCGACACAACGGAATCGGCCCGAAAACTATCGCAATCCGAAGAATTGTCTTTAACGGACAGATGCAGAGTTGCTTGCTTGTTTTGCATAGAGGACGTCGTGCGCGAAATTTGGAATCAACACCGAAAACTTCCGATGAATTTAAAAAGAAACGAAATCTTTGGGTGGAAAGGGTCGATGTCAAAAATGTGGAATGACGTTATGGCCCGGAATTGCAAACTCCGGGGACTAGGGTACAGTAAGAAATATGCATTGTTTGGCAAAGCAATTCAAGTAAAAAACTTGAGCGCGATCGAGTTTATATTTGATTTGTTTCCGGATCAAGAACGAATAGCAGCAATTGGAAGTTGTTTCAGTTTATTACCAAACTGGACAACGTTTGACTACAATTCTCACATAATACACTTTTTGTTATCCAAAATGACCGACGAACAAGTCGTGTATTCGTTTATTTCAAATCAGAAATCTCTCTTGATCCTCAACTGTTTACTTGGGGATTTGGTTCACTGCGAGTTGATTAAACCGATTATTAGTCTGATTGGCGGTCATCTAAACTCTGATAATTTTAAAATTTTGATTCAAGTCATTACCAGAGAGGCAAATGTTTTTCGTTCGGAAAGACAAGAGGATTGTTACTATTTCTTAAAGAAGCAAATCAGGGCTGATTGGAAGATTGATGTACCCCGGTTGGAGTTTTAGTGAAAATAAAAAACTTTTGCGAACCAAAGATTTTTAAAATGATTTTATAGTTGTTTTTAATTAAACAGTTCTCTAATTTAAAGCCGATTGTTATATTAATTAACAAATTTAATCAAGTTATTGAATATTCCCGAACTAAGTACGTCATTACGTTATAACGCTCCACCTTCCCTTTCCAAGGTTGTTATTACGTAATACAAGTATATAGGCCACGCGTTTTGACTACAAAAAGGTCACACAGCAGGGAAAAGCAAGAGACATCCAGTTTCATCAAACAACGATGACAGGAAACAACAATTTGAGATTGAATTTAAAAGATAAACTTCCAGATGATTTTGAAAGCCAATTTATATTGCGACTACCAGTTAGTCCGGCGCAAGAAGTTAGAAAGATGATAAATTCAAACATGGTGGAAACCGACCGTTTAATGATCGAAGTCGACGATGACACGCGGCACGCAATGGTGCGATTTGATGGGAAAATTTTTACGTCGAAATTCAAAGATCTGCCTTGCGTTTGCGAGACGTACAAAACCGTCGACAAACAAACGTTTTACAAAACCGCCGATGTGTCTCAAGTGTTGTGCTGTAGGGAGGACAGCGATACCGATTCCAGCGACGACGATTTTTCATTGCCGCATGGCATTACGCCGCCATTGAAAAACGTTAGGAAAAGGAGGTTCAGGAAAACGATTAGGAAAAATCCAAAATATGATTCGGAAGTACAGGCGGAAGTGAAGAGGTTATTGAAATGTGACAGTGAAGCGGTTAGTGTTCGATGGGAATTGGTAACAGACGATGAAGAAGAAGATGATAAAAATTGTGTCACTGAGGTTGATATTTTCGGTGGAGAAATTAGTAGTTCTGATGAAGACGATGAAAAGAGTGATAGTAGTGATATAGATGTTGTTGATTAAATTTTAATTTTTGTAATTTTTTTAAAATGTGCTGAAAATTAATAAATTTTAGATAAAATTAAATTTTGTGAGATTTTTTTTTTGGTCTCTCTGTTTGATTGTTATTTAATAAAAACAGTGCATTAGATATCAGTGAAAAAAATAACAAAAATCATTTTATTGAAAATTGATTTTTTTGTATCCCGTTTATGGAAAAGCTTATTTGATTAGACGCTTACAGATATATGAACAGAAGCTGTACGTAATTTTCATTTTCTAACCACAGTCATTATATCTCCTCCAACACCTAGCTAATGACCTATATAAGGTCTAATTTTTTTGCAAATATTTCACTCCTATCAGATTTGATAATGGGGTTAGAAATAAAATTTCACCACTATAATTGAATAGATGATGAAGAAAGTTTAATACATTGTTGAATAAATATTTCTGAAATTAGTATTGTATGCTGCATTTAACTCTTCACATAGCATGGGATGGGAAAAAAAAAACAAAAAATTAATTTCCCATAGCCTTAGAAAACTAAAAATGTGTGTAACATTATTTTTGCAAGCGGGGGGGGAGGAGGTGTCGGTATATCTTGACATCCATAGCAGCAATGACCCAAAAATAGTTCCATTAAAACAATTTTTAAACATTTTCATACATTTTTGAATCCCGAGCGAAGCCGGGTTAATTAGCTAGTCTTTTATAATTTCTAGTACCGTAATGCTTCTTGGAAAAAACATCTAACATGCAATATGTTTTACACGTGAGTCGAACAGTGTTCTTATCGTTGTTCATTATTATTGGTAGGAGTGTTAAAAACAATGGCGAATCAAATAATTTCATTTGTGGTGCTAAATCTTTAATCACGTTGTTAACTGCTGAAGGAGACATAAACTTACTTAAAAATTGTTTTTTCTTCGCAACAGATTGAATCCCTAATATAGATAATCGTTTATTGTAAAATTCACCTTTAGCATGCCTCACTCCAAACAGTTCCATGGATTCAATTTCTGTTAATTTGAAAGAATTCTCTGTAGCGAACACAACAAAGTTCACTTCACTGTATTGTCGCCCATACAGTACGTCCAGCACGTGCTGTCGACTTTCGATCGGTACTTTATCCAATCCATCAAGTATTAAAAGAATATCTTTTTCATTGTCACTCATTATTTTTATAATTTCATTTTTCTCTATGCCGCATCTCAATCCCATTTTTATAATTATGTCCATTACGGTCTGACCTTGAACTTGTATCAGAGGTACTAAGAATACCAATTGGAAGTTCATGTATTTTTTTCTCATGGCCCAATCGTAAGCGAGTTTTGTTGCCATTGTTGTTTTCCCAAATCCAGGTTTACCTTCGATAAATATCCTTGATGATTTAGTATTGTTTTCACGGTCAAAAACAGATTCTATTTCTAGAAGCTTTCCATATCCACTGAGCTGAAGCTCGACATAGTAGTCTTCGAATAACAATGGATCTCCTCCGGTTATCGATGCATCTTTGGGCAATGTGTAGTTTTGATACAATTCCTGCAGTTTTGCTCTTAGGATGCCGAATGGAGTTCGCGTGAACCAACCGCTAAACCAATAAGGGTACCAATATGTACACCAAGTAGTAAACCAATTACGAAACCAACTCGGAAACCATCTAGGAAACCAATTAGGAAACCAATTTGCAACGAAATTCCTTGAGGTTTCTTGACTAAACGGTATTGAATCTATTACAGAGAATAGTTTTCCTTAGATTTCGGTTAACGACAAACTTTTTTATACTAATGAGAACATACTTGTACTTGATGAGAAGTAAACATTGCTGTTAACAATTGTAGGTTTATTAACAATTGTTTGTATGCTGCTTATCTTTTCGTCGGTATTTACAATTATACTTCCACTGTCAGCTCCTTCTTTAAACATGATATAAAATTTATATCTGAAACATTCAACTGAATCAGTGAAATACTGTATATTCAAACAAATCAGCTAATTTCAGCTTAATCACCTTATTTCATGTTGATCAAACGTTGAGATTGAAGGTGAGTTTGAACTCAGTTGAGATTATAATTTTAGTTAAATAATTGGAAAGCGATAATTGCAATTATTCTTTGGAAAATTTGCTATCCTCATTATAACGTCATTGAATGGCCCGAAGATGAATCGGAAGAAACAAAACGAAATTGTTGGTTTTCTGAAAAGTGCGATTATTATTACGTCGCCGCATCACGTGGTCTTCACTATCCTTTCTTACAGATTGAATACAAAAACGATCCCTAATCAATTATCATTAATCATTTTCCCACTGATTATCCAATCCGAACTCGAAGAAAAAATGGCTTTTACTTTACACGTCCCAAGTCTCGAACAATTGACGGTGACCAAATTAGCGATTACTCTATGGAAGGAAAATTTTCTTCAATACAATCATATAACCAAATGGCCACAAAATAAATCAACCGAAATGAAAGGAGAATTCATTTTCGATGCGCCTAAAACGCACATACAAAAACAATTTAAAAAAATTTATAAAGAAATTTGCGAAAATATCGACCAACTCTACTACCCGACAACATTAAAAGAGAAAATTAAAAACACACCGCTCAGATCGGTCGGTACGGAACTATACACTTGGCTTCGTTCAACGAACTACAACATTAAGCCACTCAATTGCGATACGTCAGAGATATTTACACGACTCTCCAAATGGACAGTTCACGGAAAAATAGACATCCGCGCGACTGCGCAGGCGCTTTCGCGATGCAAAGAATTTACGTTGACCGACAGATTCGAAATCGCATGCGCGTTCTGCATCCCCGATGCGGTCTACGACATTTGGCTACAACTTCCCGACACTTTCGAACAAGGCGCTGACATTTGGGGAAGCATCGCATTAAATTTTTGGTGTACTGCTATAAGTGACGATATTAACCCTATCGAAATGAAATACGGAATGAAACTCGACATGCTGACGTCCGCTGTCGAGTTCAAAGTTCTGAGCGCCGTTCAGTATTTCGTAAGTTTGTTTTCCAAAGATGAGAAAAGTAGGGCGATAACCGATTCTATACTCTCTATACCGAAATGTAATTCTCACTCGGGCGAACGCGATATAATCCATTTCTTTTTGTCGCAATTGGAGGAAAATTATTTGGTGTGGGTTTTTGATATGATGTTCACTCGGCTGACGGTTGTTAGTTATTTGCTGGAGGATTTGAATTACACTTCGTTTGTTACGACTGTTTTTAATCGAGTTCGTAATTCGATGCAGCGTATTGAGTTTTTATCTCTGGTTCGTGATGTTTATCAACAGGGACTTGCGTTACGATCGGAGAAATTGAAAATGACTATTAATTATTTGTTGGATAATGTTGGGCCCGATTGGAGAAATGCTGTTTTGATGAATAAAAGTATAAAAAAATCCTATCTCAGTGATAGGTGATAAAAAATTGTATATACCGTGTAACGGAAGTGTAGTTACATTTGTTTAAATTGTTTATATTGTTTCGTTTATAAAATAAAAGTGGTTTTTCTTTTTAAATAAAATTGGATAAAATAATAATAATTTCCCAATGCATGTCATTTGCTGTTTTGTCGTGAAACAATAGTATAAACAATATTTATTTATAAAAAAGTTATGAAAAATGCGATTTCATCAACTTCAAACTTCAAGTAAAAATTTTAAATTGTCATAAGACACTAATAGTCAATTCCGTCTGGTCTTTGCACAATTCAAATATAATATTACAAACTACGTAACGAATGTGATAAACCCCGAATCCCGACCTGGAACTACTCTACAAAAATGACGATTTAAAAAATATCACACATAAAAACCATAAAATTCTACTTCTCACACCCCATCCCAAAACAACAATTTCTAAATCTATACTGAAAAGATTTTTACTCCCAGTTGTAGACCTTGGTAACTTTTCTTTGCTCTGCAAGAGCGTCCGTGTTGACTTCAAGCTCTCGTCTGACATCTGTTGTTCGGAATTAATTGAGTGACAATAAAACCTGAAACGAAAAACAAATCTTGTTTAAATTGCGTAAAAATTTCAACTTATGCTTTCATTTCATTCAATTCCTCAACTTAAGTCCTCATTCGATTCCGAGATCAAATTCAAGTAAAACTCAGAAAATTACTAAACTCACAAATAAATTCAATTTTGTTACAAAAGAAAAAAAAATTGCCTATTTCGGGAGAAGAAGAATTATTAATTTATTTTGTATTTATTTTGTGAGTTTTCATTTGAATTTGAAATTCAAGAATTACGTCACAGTATACATCCACAATATCACGTGCTTCGTGGTTCTCCCCCCCATCAAGAATTACGTCACTACATCCACAGTATCACGTGCTTGATGGTTCTCCCCCCCCCCTCCCCCGACAAAGATTACATATAAAGTGTGCCACAAAGTAACAACCAACATACCATTTAGATTTAATATCTACGAATAATCAACATGGCCTTCTCTTTGAAAGTCCCAACTCTCGAAGAAGTGAATAAAACCCACGTTGCAATATCACTTTGGAAAAACTTTTTTCCTAAATACAATATAACCGAATGGCCAAATGAACAATCAGCCGAAGTGAAAGACGAACTTAATTTTGACACTCCAACTACAGACATGCAAAGACAATTTACAGAAATCTACTCCAGAATTTGTTTAAGCGCCGATGAACTCTACCCATCAATTCCGAAATTTCTAACACGCGAAATTAAAACTACACCAGTTCGATCGATAGGAATGGAACTGTACAGTTGGTTACGTTCAATCAACTACAACATCACCAGACTCGACCGACATACGTCGGAATTATGTACAAAACTGACCAAATGGACAGTACATGGAAAAATAGACGTTCGTGAGTCTGCGGAAAAGCTTTGCAAGTGTGAAGAGTTGCCTTTGATCACCAAATTCGAAATAGCGTGTGGTTTCTTCATTATGGATGCGGTAAAGGAATTTTGGCTCCAACTTCCAGAAGGCATTAAAGGGAACTTCGAAGAAATCCCCGGCACTTGGCGAAATATCGCCTTTAGTTATTGGAAGTTAATAATGGATTTTAATGCTAATGCTGACACGAGCGAATTGGCTCACGAAGTAACGTTCGACAACAAAATCGAGTTTCTCGCGTCAGCAGTTAAATTTAAAATTTTTACCGCAGTACGACATTTCGTCGGATTATTTTCGACCGAAGAAAGAGGTAAGGCAATATTGTACGCTGTTCAAAAACTGCCTAGTTATAAGTTTGGTACGGGAGAACGGGAAATATTACACTTCTTGCTGACTCAATTGGATGAAAGGAATTTAAAACTGATTTTCGAATCAAACGATACTCGGCTGACGGTTGTTAATTGTTTGGTGGGTGATCCCGTTTATGCTTCGTTTGTTCCGTCGATTTTAAATCGAGTTCGGAATTGTTTGGAAGGAGTTGAGTTTTTTTGTGTTATTTCTACTATTTGTGATCAAGCAATGGCTTTACGTTCCCATTCTTTAAGAATGAGTTTTGATTACGTATGGAATAATGCTGAATTCGAATGGATGGATTTTATTTTGAATAATTAGTAAATTAAATAATGTAGATAACAGTAATAATACAGTGTCAATGGGTATTTAGTAATTCTGAAAAAAGATATGATTTTTGAAATAAAAATTGTTTTTTTTAAATTAAAGTTTATGAAAATGATTAATTTATTTTTCGTAAAGTAAACTCGACTTAGCTAAATCGACACACAAAATAAAACCTTGTTTAACTCAGACAGACCTTTGCAGATTAACATTAAATAAAAGTTCCTTACCAAAATAAATTGATTTTCAGCTAAACTAAAAATATCTCAATCAAAAATCATCATTGCTAACAATGATGATTTTTGTGATTAAACACCAATTTAAATTCATGAATTTTTATTGCAAATTAGAAAATTTTTAGAAAAATATAATTTTCATAAACCGAAATGTTAATTTCAAAAGTAGCGTAACGTATTTTTTTTCACATCTGTGGTGCCAAACATAAAACAGATGGTAACGACACAGATTACGTAATCTATGATGTCGAACACGCAAATCTAACGACAACACAAAGAATTCACGTGATACGAATCTCCCTTATAAAAACAATGATTCAATCAAATTTCAATCAAGTGTCATCGCAATGCCATTAAAGAAATCTCCGCTCTCTTTATACGATTTAACATTACATAAAGTCGCCCAAAATTTCCACGAATTAAAAAACGAATTCGTAACTCTTCCGTCAATAACTATCAATGAATTATACGAAAGAAGAAGAACATTTTTCAATCGGAATTGCAACGATTTAATTGTTTCTACATTTATGCATCCAGGAACAATCAAACTTGAAAACCTGAACGAATTATATTTCCTCGACGTAGACAAAATCAGTCGCGTGTGTCGCCGTTTAAAACATTTAAGTTTGAGAAAATGTATCGGTATTTCAACAAACTCGCTTTCCTCGCTGGTCATTTCGTTACCAAATCTTGTCGCTTTAGATTTGAGACAGACGCAGTGCGATGACGATATTTTGAAGATCATCGAACGTAACTGCAAACGTCTACAGTTTTTGGACGTAAGAGGCACGAGAGTGTCTGCGCAAGCGTGTTCGGAATTATTATACAACATTCCTTTATTGGAGTTTCCAACCGACACATGGAAATATCTTTTTGAGATTCTAAAAATGGAATTCTTTGAGACCAGTCGCGTTCACGTCTTGGAAGAATTACCGAATCGCAATGATTGGTCGTCAGCTGATCTGGAGTTAGCGACTAGAATATTCCCCAAATTGATTATAATTTCGATCGATCAAACCAATTTTCTCGATTTTCGATTCGGGTTTGTTTCTGCGCTAAACACGATTGCTAAAAATTTGGTCGAGCTCTCTTTTAACCGTGTTGCGAATATCGATATTATCATCATTGGTGCCTCCTGTCCCCGTCTCAAAAATCTAGAAGTGACGAATTGCACATTTAGCACAGGAAATGATAATTTTCGCAGTCAAAATCATTTACTATTTCGTGAGTTAAAAAGTCTTCATCTTGAAGTTCCTGAATTCGAATTGGTACCAAAGTCACATCTTCGTGCATTACTACTTCATTCGAAATTGGATCATCTATGTTTAAGTTGTTGCGACACGTTATCTGACAATTTGTTGTTAGAAATTATTCAGGTCAATGGATTGAAACGTTTAGAGTGTTTAAGACTGTGGAAATGTCGTCAGATTTCATTGGGTACTATTATGTGTTTGCTAAGCACGAAGAATCCCTTATCAGAGGTTCGTATTGAAGGATGCAACTTGACACTTGGTGATTGTCATGTAATAGATGCTTTCATCGAGTCAGAAAATTTAAACGGGATGTTTAATTTTAATTGATGCATTGTTACCCAATAAACCAGCTAGTGTTATTTCAATATTTATCGAATGTTAATAGATAGTTTGTGGAGAATAAAACTTATTTCTTATAAGTTATAAATTCCACGTTAATTATAAATCTAACTTACATTTAACACGGAATTTAGAAGTTATAAGACTTAAGTTTTGTTCTCAGCAAATTCCATCTTTACTATGTATTTATGAACAGTGTACCGTATTCTATTTTCTTTATTGTTGTTATTATATGTTATTTAATAATTTTTAAAAAAAATTAAAGCTATTTCACGCATAAAAACGACTGAACATAACGTTCTCTTGCGAAATGACTAAGGTGAGATCGATCAAATCACGTGACATAATCACGTGACATCAGGTATCACGGAATCGAGAATCGCTAAATATAAAAGTCTCTTTCACATGCCTTTACTTCAGCTTACATCCACAAACTGAAAGTGTTCAACATGTCTTTATCTCTACCTGTTCCCAATCTCCGGGAAGCAACTTCAACTAAAATCGCCATTTCCTTATGGAAAGAATACCTGGGGAATCACAACATTAATTTATGGCCACAAATCGATTCCGAATCAGGCGAAATAAAAGAACTCATTTTCGACCATCCAAAAACAGAAATGGAAAAACACTGGAGCCACATTTACGAGAAAATTTGCCACAATTTGGATCAACTATTTTACCCGAAAATTCTGATCCAGGAATTGAAAAATACGCCCCTTAAATCTATTGGAATGGAATTACACCAATGGCTTCGATCTACAAACTACGATATTATCCGACTCGACCCACACAAGACAAATTTATTTGCACAACTAACAAAATGGACGGCACACGGCAAAATAGATTATCAAGCGACGGCACAGATCCTTTGCCACTGCGAACAACTGTCATTAGTCGACAGATTTCAAATTGCTTCCGGATTTTGTATTCCGGAAGCAGTGTACGAGATTTGGTCGCATCTGGGCACGATCAATCTTTTTGAACAAATCGACAACGAATGGCAGGCCAATATTTTAAATCACTGGACGTTTCTTTTGGAAAATAATATTAGCGAAAGCGAAATATCAGAAATTATTGTAACGGGAATGCTCACTTTAGCCGTTGATTATAAAATTCCGAGTGCGGTTCGACATTTTATAAATTTACTTCCGAACGAAGATAAAAGTGTCGCCATACTGGAGTCTGTGTTTTCCATCGATCATCATTTCTCTGTGATGGAAAGTCGTCCCATCCTTTACTTTATGTTATCTCATCACGAATTGAAGGAAGAGCACTTGGATTTGATTTTCATTTCTGACACTACTAGGTGTTTGGTAGTTTATTCTTTATTGACAGATCCAGTTTACTGTTCGTTAACGGAGTCGATTTTTGATCGAGTTCGAAATCGTCTACGGCCCTCTGAGTTTTTCTTCGTACTTTTGAATGTTGCTAAACAGGCATTTCGTTTAAAATCGACAAGGTTGGAAACGACTTTCATTTATTTGTGGAATAATGCGACAATTGAGTGTAAGAATTGTGTTTTGAGTGATAAACGTGGTGAAGAAGCTGTTAATTATTTTATAAAACATTGAGAGTTGTAAATTGAAGTTGATAAAGATGCAGGAACGCAATTTTTTAAAAATTCTATTTAACAAAATTCTATTTTGTACATTACATTTTAACTTTTCAGAAAATAAAATTTTTTGTTATATTATTGATTTTTAGTTATTCCCATTAGTGAAATTTTTCTGCACAGCAAATCGATATCAATATCTCTCATTTAATGTAGAAATAAGTTGTTTTGCAGTTCTGTCTGCCAAAACAAATTTTTTCCAACTGTCACTAGCGTTCTCCCATAAATAATCAAACGCCATTCTTAATCTTTGAGATCGCAAAGCATTGGCCCGTTGAATTACCGTAGTAACAATATCAAGAAATTCATCGGGCTGCAGGTATTTGCAAATCCGATTAAATATCGTTCCACTCAAAATTAGTTATTGTAAATTTAAGAATGTGGGCAAGATGATGTACTAAGCAGAGATAAATATCGTATAACGATTCTCAATATGATTTTTAAAATAAATATTTTTTAAATTTTATATTTTTCTTTTATCCGATTTTCTTTAATTTGTTGTAATTTAATTCTTTGTTGTTAATTTCATAGAGAAAAAACTAAATGCAACATCAACAAGAAATTTCCCACATTTAAAAATACCAATTTCTAAAATTAATATTAAAAATGATTTCACTTACAGTTTCGTAATCATTAGTCACTTTATCTTCTATTATAATTTGCATTTTCATTAAATCCTCTTTCACCTTGGATGAAAACAGGAAAAAAAATTTTTTTTAAGTTCTTTTAGTACGTCATATATCGATTAAACACAGTTTTTGTTATATTCCTAAGTATTATTGAAAAAGCACGCATTAGGATTACGTCACAATATGTCATGTGTTTCTTTTCTCCCCCTCCAACAACTCAGGATTATATATAAACTATAAGCTAGCGCACATAAGAACAGTTAGTTATAACAAGGAACAGTCAGGAAGCAATTCTCGGCTGTTTTTTGGTTATTGCGAGAAACCGCGTGAAATCACGTGATTTC
>JAQIXT010000805.1:0-23944 GCA_034700445.1 Stenotaenia linearis | reverse complement strand
TTGAAAAAAATTTCAAACACCCGATTTCTACCCCCCGATTTTCAATTTTTTTTCCACCCGAAAAATCCATACCCTACATATGAAATGTATAAATTTGTTCCAAATTTTAATAGTCTTATTTCCAGAAACCCTTTGCTATGATTAATTAATTATTGTTCCCTACAACTTCTGCACAACTCATCAAGTTCTTCGCAAAAAAACCCGACCATTTTATCCAAACGATCTTGCGATTTTACAATCCCCGAATCGGCCTTAAACGCACAAACAAACGTGTTAACTTCTGTCGATACAGTTACATTGATTCCTAAAATAAATTTTGAGTAATCAATTATTTTTCCATTATATTTCCTCATTAACATTACCGCATCCACTGATACCGTTAGACGTTCCCAAAATTACAAATTGTTGCAATGCTTCGCTTCCGAATAATCTTTTTGGCATCGTCAACGGCATGCAAGAAACGATGGCTGCCGATGAACCAAGATTGGCAACAATCCTTGTAAAAATAGTCGGAAATCGGTTGAAGAAAATGGTCAAAATCAACGGTGAGAAATACAAACCATGTGAACTTTTCATATCATCCAACATTTTTTTGGTATTTCTCAGCCTTTCAACACATTTCACTTCATTGATAGGTATTTGAATAAAGCCAAATGCGATATTATTATCAATTTTAGCTTCCGATTTCAGCGAATGAAGCGAAACGGGCACGGCGAACTGCATCAACGATGGTATTTCTTGACCCTCAGAAATCATAAACCGTCTGAAGGAGCCCACGACGCAAGAATAAATGACGTCATTCACAGTAATTTTGAAATAGTTCTTTATCACTTTCACCTTTTGAATATCCAAGAAATCCGAAATGCTAACGAATTTATTTCCGGTCAACTTTGGTCCAAATAGTGCATGTTTTTCGAACGTTAATAAATTGCAAATAAGTTCCAACGGTCCACGGAATAAAACGTTAATCCAATGAGAAACTTCAGCAATTAAATCACCGCGGTTTTTGTCGGGCAAGTACAAGATTTTCTCATCATCGTCGTCGAATATCTTTCTGCTAAATCGATTCCCCACAACTCCGTCGAACAAAACGTGAGAAATGTTATACAAAAGCATAAATTGTTTTTCCGGAACTTTAGTTGAAAACGTATCGGGCAAGTTAATAAGCATAGCTCGCCATAAAATGCCTTTTTCGATAGGTAAATCGAGCGTATATTTCGCCAAAAATTTCTCAAAGTCTTTCATGTTTTTTAACTGCGGGCCGTCATACAAAGTCACGTGATTTTCAATACGAAAATCGGTTTGCGGAATCCAAAAATAGTAACCGAATTCTTTCTTCAGTTGTTGTTGTAATTTAATATTCTTGAATCGGCCGTCGGGTTCCCGTGGTCGTATCCACCGTTCTTCGAAACGCTGTCGGAGTTTGTCGATGTCGCAAGATCCCTTGTAAATTTGCCATCCGTCGTTATTGAATGGAGTCGTCGGAACATCCATGGCGAAAAACGTGTCTATTCCTCGAAGGAAGGTAATCCGAGTGTTGTATTTTCGCGATAAATACAATCCGATAACATAACGGTAGATTGAAAATACAGGAATAAGTGTGGCAGCTACAATTAATGATAAAAAAACCGTCAGACGAAGCAGAAAGTGTAAGGCATCTTTGAAAGATGACTTCATTTTGGTGGTCGGAAAATATGTGAAAAAGATGGAATTCTTTCACCTTTATATGTAAGTTTATAAATAAATACGCGATTGTTTGTGCATTGTATAAATGCTATCGATATTAAAATCATATTAAGGAAGATATGATATCCCAAAATAGAAAGTATTGTATGAATAATATATGTAACAAAGGAAAATTGATTGTTCTTTGTGTGCAGATGTGGAGACAGAAATGATTAGTTTGTTAGCTAATGTATATTTTTTTCCATTCTCATTCATATTCGATAGATTCGATAACTATACATTGATAAATGCCATAACTTTTCTATACATTTCAACCATCACCTGATTTCAACGATATTTTACCTCTGCCAATTGGAGCAAATAACTTCATAATACAAGAAAAATGATAATTTACTTATAATCATGATTAAGCTCTCAATTCTTCAATAATGATAGAAATTCTAGACATAAATATTCTTGAAAAAAATTTACTAGTAAAATACGTATGCAATTCAAATTGCTAGTATTTTTAAGACTTTTATCTAAAAATTATTTGTTAAGTTAAAGTTCTAAAACTCCAATGAAAAAAAAAACCTTATTCTGGTTACTCTTACATTAAGGTTGCAGTATTTTTATGATTTTTATCTAAAAATGATTTGTTAAGTTAAAGTTCTGAAACATTGCCAGAACTAATCTTCAGGTTATTCTTGCAGATCAAGGCCACATATTATTTGGCTTGCCGTAAGCACGTAAGTTCTCATTACAACTTAATTCAAATCACGATTTGAATTAGCAACTAAATTTATAATCCCATTAAGCATCCTATATATAGTACATCTCTTTTAAGTTACTTTAGAGCCAAGCGAGAACACAAGTGTGAATCTTTAGTCATACGATATTTAGGTACAATTTTCAAATCAACTTTTTCCATATCGTTAAAAAACACAAATTTCCACAAACAAAACCAACTTTGATCCCCAAAAAACACCATTTCCGGTCACTTCACAACCCCCAAACTTCTAACTTCCACTCACCCCACCCCTCTCACGACCTCCAAAAACCCCCACCCACTCACCCGACCCCAACCCCCTCCCCACCCCTCCAAAACCAACCACAAAACCCATATCTTGGCATCAAACAGAAAAAAAACAACGGCGATCTTAAACAATTATTTTTGGTTTATTTTCGGCACCCAAATCGGTACTTAATATGGCGCCCAAATAGAACCTGGCGCCCAAATGGAACGTCGCCCAAAAGGAACCTGACAGCGCGCGAATGGAACCGTCGGCACTCGAATGGAACGCGCTCAAATGCACAAACCCCGATATTTTACAGATCTATAACCTGATGTAGAATAAATCTTTATGAATTTAGTATTTTTTTTTAATTTGAAATTCTTCGCGAGGTCCAGGCACGAGCCTTATGTGCTTTTTCTTAAGTCCACAGTCCATCCTTGACGGTGCACCAGACATAAGCATCAAATTTAATGATTTCTGACATTATTTACATTTTTCCCACTTAATTATTCAATGAATTAATATTTAATACCACTCTAATGTAACCTAAATTTTCGGTCCCTAAACTACTTACTATCAGTGCTATACTACTAATAAATATGGCCAATTGCCACAATTACTGCCATAAAAATGGTCATACATTAATTTCAATTTATTCAATTACAATTAAAACATCATATCCTGCACAAATAATAACTTAAAAAATCCTCAATTTTAAAAATATTAATTTTTAAAATCAATATTAAAAATGAATTTACTTACAGTTTCGTTATCGTCTTCATTAAAAAATTGCCCAAGTCACTGACACCAGGAATTAAACATCAAAAATTATTTTGACATGTCGTACAACAATTCAAACGCGGCATGTGTTACTACACTGACATCCGGTTTTTAGCATGCGTACGGTACTTTAGTCGAAACTAATTGAATTGACTTAAATAACGCAGGATTACTGAAGAGTTTTCTTTCATGGCTTGAACTGCGACAGCCATGTTTCTCGATATGCTAGTGCCCTCTACCGATAACTTAATTTTTAAATTAATGTTATTACGCACTAGATTAAGCTTTCCAGCACAACATTAACTTCTATTTCTCGCTTTCCTGCACAACATCAGTTTTATTTTCTCGCTTTCCTGCACGGTTTTCGACACATTTAACTCCATCTCCCATTTTCCCACTACAATGTAATAAAGATTTCATTTTCCATTTTATAACAACTCGGTTAAATTTATCGATTCATTCCCTCAATGAAGTAAATGAATATTTAATTTCATATCAAGCCTTAATTTAATTCTGAATACTTACCCAACTTTAATATAAAACCAGCAGTTTAACCCCCAATTTCATCCATAAATACATTAAATAAATATTTGTTTGTATCTTATATCTTAAAAAATTCACAAAGATTATTATTTGTGCAAATCAAGAGATTTGTGCAATGTGACACAATTATTGAGGGAAATGAGTTATGTCCAAAGAATTGAACTTTTATCGGCTTGTTTGAATTATGACAATAATGATGGTGATTGGCCGGTTGTTTCATAATTGCCTAAAAGAAGTTTACAATTCATGTTCAAGGAAATAAAAATTCAAGTTTAACTACCGTATGTAAATCACAATATCATTAGCCAATAAACACTAACATACATGTAGGAAATAAAGCAATTAAATGGTTTAATTTTATCATAACTTCAATATTTTAAATTTAGAAAAACATCATCTGTACTTTTAAATCAATTTATACGTGAATTACAGCTCCCAAATTAGAAATCCCAGCAATTAAACTAAGACACAATATTTCATTTAAAAAATGCTGCAATTCAATATTAAATTTTGATATTCATTTTTTACAACAAGAATTGAAGAACGCACCCGTCAGATCAGTGGGAATGGAGTTATTCAACTGGCTTCAGTGTTTAAACTGCAATATATTGCACCTAGATCAATCGAAATCTGATATTTGTGTCAACCTCACGAAATTGACTGTGCATGGCAAAGTGGACGGAAAGGCGACCGCGCAGTTGCTTTGTAAATGCAAAGATTTGTCTTCGGTCGACAAATTACGAATTGCGTGTGGGTTTTGCATTCAGGAAGCCGTACAAGAATTTTGGCCACAAGTTCCCGAAGATTTGGAAGACGACTACGACAATTTACTCGACGAAATTTTTGATTGGAAACACGAAAGTGTAGACTACTGGAAACATGTTCTTGAAAAGAACATTGACCCAAGCAAAATGTACCAGAACTTTGATATGCTTAAGTTGGCTATTGAGTGCAAAATTCCAAGTGCAGTTCGATATTTCATAGATTTATATTCTGATGAAGAAAAAAGTTCCATAATAATGGGCTCTGTTTCTTCACTTAAATATTTATTTCAAACTGGAGATCGTTCCAGCTTATTTTTCCTGTTAATGCATAACAAATTAGAAGAAAGGCACTTAGATTCGATTTTTACTGCGGATTCCTCAAGGCATATCATAGCCCATTGTTTACTCGCAGATCCAGATTATTGCATGTTTGTGGAATCAATTTTTAATCGAGTTCGCAATTCCTTAGAACACACTGAGTTTTTGAGCATACTTGTGAAAGTTGCTACTCAGGCCTCTGCGTTAAGGTCCCATAAATTGGTAAATACTTTTATTTATTTATGGAATAATGCTCCACTCGAATGGAAGGAATATGTTATGTTTACAACGAGAGGAAGAAAAGCTGTTGCTCGTTTTATAAAAAATTAGATAAAGTAAAGAATGTGGGTAAAATGATGTAATTTGTGAATATAATTTTTAAAATAAATTCTTTTTAAATATATAATTTTCTTAATATTTTTCTTTGTGCGAAATTCCTGTAATGTGATGAAATTATCACATAAATTAATTTAACAACGAAAGAACTTACACCAATAAAATGTTCTAAAATTAATATTAAGAATGATTTCACTTACAGTGTCGTACTTCGTAGCCAGTAATTTCCATCTTCCAATAATTTTTACCCTTGCGTCTTAGGTAGGAAATCCTAAACATAAAAATGTAAGTTAATTAATTGTCAAACAAAGTGATTCAAAGGGGATGTTCTAAGGCAATTATTCTTCGGCGTGAAGAAAAAGAATTGAAAGATTTCAATTGCAATTCACAAAGGAGTGGAAAGAAGGGGATATCCAGCAGTTAGTGCTTTGCTCATTTCAAATACTATTTTTATTACACTCACAAGTATCACAAACCACAAATTATTTTACTAATCCAAACACCAATTAAACCATAAAACTCTAGAAGCAACTTATCACTTTAAAACTAACAACAATGAATTTTGAGGTAGTTTAAAATTACCCAGAAAACTTTTAATGTGAGATTTTTTACCCCTTTTGTTTTGTAAGTAGCTTTTAGAATTTTTATCTTTATCTTTAGGTTTACTTCAAGTATCCAACGCAAAATACTGAGAGGTGAGAGGTGTATTAGTGACAAAACCTGTAAAATTTGCACTTTAGCTAAGAAATTGAACTTACAATGAGAGAAGTGGAGCTTCAAATAACTGAAATGTATTCGTAACTCTTAACATTTTTTAAAACAAGGAATTCGTTATTAACGAGGTTCGACCGATGTAATGAAAAAAATCACAAATCGCATTTAAATTACGTCATTGTATCACGTGCCACTCTCTATCAACCGGAAACGTGTTATGGAAAACGAAATTGAACCGAGCGAAATGCACGACGTCAACAGTGACATGCTTGTGACTGCAATTAACTGTAAAATTCTTAGCGCAGTTCAATACTTCACGGAATTGTTGTCTGATGAGAAAAAAATTACCGGAATAATGCGATCTATTTCATCAATAGATGTATTATTTCGAACTGGAGGTCGTTCGAGCTTGTTTTACCTGATATCCCACACCAAATTGGAGGAAATGCACATAAATTCAATTTTTACTTCGCTTTACTCAAGGCACGTTGTAGTCAATTGTCTACTCGCGGATCCAGTTTATTGTGTGTTCGTAGAATCAATTTTTAGTCGAGTTCGAAGTTCGAACTATCTACTGCATTATGAGTTTTTGAACGTACTTGTGAAAATTGCTACAATGGCGTACGCGACCGATCCAAACCGATCCGATCGCAACCCTGGTAATGATATCTGA
Organism: Stenotaenia linearis; assembly: GCA_034700445.1. Lineage (NCBI taxonomy): Eukaryota > Metazoa > Arthropoda > Chilopoda > Geophilomorpha > Geophilidae > Stenotaenia > Stenotaenia linearis. The sequence continues at coordinate 17,135 of JAQIXT010000805.1, read as the reverse complement.
ATGTTTTTGAATGCCACTGAATCTTTGTTGAGAAATTTTTGCAACTTTCGAACAAGCACTTTCAACTTTTCAATCACAGATTTCTGAAATGATGCTCAAATGAAGTCAAAATTATAACATTTTATTAAACCATGTCACAATTTTATACATTTTAAAGGACTTATATGTGATTTTATCAAGAATAGATAAGAGACAAAAGATAAGAGAACTGATTATAATCAGTTTTTTTAATCAGATGTGACATCTGAAAATTGATAAATCGGAGTGCCGAAATGCTATCCTATTCCTATTCCTTTTCGTTTTGCTATTAAGTTATTGTAGTTATTGGTCTTCTTTACTTGAGGTTGTTGATATGTCATAATCAATTTCATATCAATAGGACTGTCAGTTTGATTATTACAGATACACCTAAAATCACCAGCATATTTCCAGACTTTAGATCCTCTTTTTAAGTAGCATTCAATGTACTTGCAATGATTGCCAATTAATTTATCATAGCTGTCTGTAAAAGAAGCAATACGTGATAGTTAGTTGTGTATATATGAGCAATAAAAGATGTTATCAAGTTCCATTGCTTTATTTTAATACACTAAGTTTTAATATAAAACAATGGTAAAATTAATTTGTTACAAACTTACCACACAAGAATATGAATTTATCATTGGTGTTGTCATTGTTTCTGCGAAGATCTTTTATAATGTTATTCTGAATATCTGTATTTGTCTGTGCGGCACCTCCATAACCATAATAGAAATGGTGAAAGCAATTATTGGTATATGATGTCCTGTTTGTACCCCAGTCTTCATCACCAGTACAGCATAAAAATATTTTGCTAATGTAAAGCATAAATAAAATTGATATCTTTGCCATAGTTCTGATGATTACTGTCGATGAAGAAGTTAGTACTTGTAATATATAGTGACTAGGTTGAATGTGCAATTTGAATCTCAAGCGGATCTATGAAGTTATTGTTCTTTCTCTTATTGCTTTTCAGTTTCATAAAGAGTGTAAATCACACTATTAAAATTTTAATTTACTCTTTTGTTTAATTTGTAATTTGAGTGGATTAACCATCCGCTCAAAGAAATAAACAATCAATATATCTTTTGCTTTGCATGTCCCAAGTCTTCAAGAAACAACTTTGACTGAATTAAAAATTAAACGAACTTGTGAAGTTTGATGATAATTCCATCGAATGAAGTAACGAAGGGGTAACTAGAGATGACGCGCTTCCGGTTACCTAGTCAGTCTTTAGAATATTGCCAAGCAAGGAATTATTATTAAGGGAGGGAGAGGATGGGCTAGTTAACCCTCATTACTTCATTCAATGGAATTATCATCAAACTTCACTTGGTAAGTTCGTTTAATTTTTAATTCCATCCCATTCGTAACTTCAGGTTACCTAGAGATTTCGGAATGCTTGGCAATCATTATTTTGCATATGTTGAGTGATCCTGTTTATTCCTCGTTTGCTCCGCTCATTTTTAATTACGTTCGTAGTTGTCTACGAGGTCGTGAATTATTTTGTACTGCTATTAACGCTGGTCAGCAAGCAAAGGCGTTACGTTCGGAGAAGTTAAAGAGGTATTTTCGTTATTTTTGGGATAACGTTGAGCCCAAATTGAAGAATTTTTCTTTGGAACGTGAAGATGGAAGGAAAGCTCTCTCTCTTCTTAATATAAATATAATATAATGGTGATGATGTAGTTCAATGTACCGTCTAACGGTTTTTAAAGCTTGATTTTTAGAAAAAATAAAATTTCGTTTAGTCATCAATTTATATTACGAACTCCCGAAAAAATTATTATATTCTAATGAATTAAATCTATAGAATCTCCCAAAACAGCAAAGTTGTAATGAACGAACTATATTTCCTCTCCCTAAAACTGTCTGCTACTGTATAAATTATTACTAACAAATCATATTCAATTAAAAATCACACCCTACACAAATACAAGGAAATTCCTTATACTTTACTTAAAATTACTAATTTTTAGAATAAAGATTATTCACTTACAGTTTCGTAGTTTAGTTTCGTTTCGTCAACCTCCGTCTTCCATTAACATTTGCCTGATTCATGAAGACGGGAAACCTTAAAATGAAAAAATTTTGTTAGTTTGTAGTACACCAATTGAAAAATCGAATTGAAAGCAATTGAAAAATAGACAAAATTATAAATTACAAATAAATTACAAGGGTTTTCAATTTTATTTTTAAACGTTTATAAATTTCCATTTGTTTTATATCTCGTACAAAATTTATTGTATTTGCTTTGTATGTATCCGCATTGTAATAGATCTGCACTTATTTTTAATTATTTCTAACAATATAAACTTTCAAACTCCCAAAGTTTGCCAAAATACCTAAAACCTACCCAAAAAGCACAAATTTTACAATAAACATTCCAAAAGTTCCTCCCAAAAAACCTCAAAATTTACCTTTTAAACCATAATTTATTAGAAAACTCTTGCATCAAAATCGTAAGTAATCGAGAATAATTATTCTCTCATTTCGGTTCTTGAAAATGTATTTATATTATGTCATAAATCACGTGCATTCCTACTATCCCCTCTCCGATAAACAATAATAACCATCACTATAAACGACCACACTTGAAAAAATCAAAGATAAACATGTCTTTTTCATTGAAAGTCCCAAGTCTCGAGGAATCGACTATGACCAAAATCGCAATTTATCTTTGGAAAGACCAGTATCTTCGTTACAACGTTACTGAATGGCCCGAATGTGATTCGGAAGACGAGGAAAACGAAGATATTATAGGTAAGCCCAAAACTACGATGCAAAACCATTGGAGCGAAATGTACGACGATATTTGCAGATACGTGGACGGACTCATATATCCGAAAATTTTAAAGCAAGAATTGAAGAAAACGCCGATTAGATCAGCGGGAATGGAATTATACAGTTGGCTTCGATCTGTAAATTATAACATTTTCCAACTAGATCGATCGACATCGAAGATGTGCGTCAAACTAAGTAAGTGGACCGCGCATGGCAAAATAGACGAAACGGCGACGGCGCAGTTGATATGTCAGTGCGAAGAATTGGATTTGCTTGAACGTTTCGAAATAGCATGTCTGCTTTGCATTCCAGAAGCGGTACACGAGATTTGGCAACAACTTCCCGAAGATTTCATCAACGATTTCCCCGAATCCTTCGAAATTATCAATTGGCAGTGCGAAATTCTTAACTACTGGAAACGTGTTCTTAAAAATGATATCGCCCCGAGTGAAATGGACGACGTCAACAAGGAAATGCTTACGACAGCGATTAATTATAAAATTCTTAGCGCGGTTCAATATTTTACAGATTTAATACCGGATGAAGAAAAAAGTGCCGCAATACTGGAGGCTGTTTCTTTAATAGACGATTTCTTTGAAACAGGAGGTCGTTCGAGCTTGTTTTACCTGTTATCCCATCCCAAATTGGAGGAAAATGATTTAAATTTGATTCTTACTGAGGATATGACAAGGTTTATGGTAGTTCATTGCTTGTTCGCAGATCCCGTTTATTGTGTATTTGTAGAATCGATTTTTAATCGCGTTTCGAGTTATCTGAGTAGCATTGAGTTTTTCTCGGTACTTTTGAAAGTTTCCGAACAGGTGCATGCGTTAAGGTCCGAGAGATTGGCAGAAACTTTTGTTTATTTGTGGAACAATGCGCCACCTAATTTGAAGAATTATGTTTTAAGTCATGACGATGGAAGAGAGGCTGTTACTCATTTTATTAGAAATTAGAAATTGTAGAATGATGGGCAAAATGATGTCATTTGTAGAATATTGTAAAATTTTTAAGTCTTCTGTTTCTTATTTATTTAAAGATTCCTCAATTTTAAAAATAATATTAAAAATGAATTTACTTACAGTTTCGTAACCGTCTTCATTAAAAATTGCATACGGTGCTTTAGTCGAAACTAATTGAATTGACGCAGCATTAAAAATTGCATACGGTGCTTTAGTCGAATTGACGCAGGATTACTGAAGAGTTTTCTTCCATGGCTTGAACTGCCGCGACAGCCATGTTTCTCGATATGCTAGTGCCCTCTACCGATAACTTTTTAAATTAATGTTATTACGCACTAGATAAAGCTTTCCAGCACAACATTAACTTCTATTTCTCGCTTTCCTGCACAACATCAGTTTTATTTTCTCGCTTTCCTGCACGGTTTTCGACACATTTAACTCCATCTCTCATTTTTTCCCCACTACAATATAATAAAGATTTCATTTTCCATTTTATAACAACTCAGTTAAATTTATCGATTCATTCCCTCGATGAATTAATATTTAATTTCATATCAAGCCTTAATTCAATTCTCAATACTTACCCAACTTTAAAATAAAACCAACAGTTTAACCCCCAATTTCATCCACAAATACATTAAATAATTAATTGTTTGTGTCTTTCATCTTAAAAAATTCACGAAATAGTAGCTTTTATAAATAATTAATATTTTATTTCGAAAGAAAAAAATCAATTTATAAAAATCTTTTAAAGCATGTTAAGGACAGGAGTAAAGGATGGAGAAGATTCTAAAATTCACAAAATGGCAATAAATGTCCTTTGTACGGCTCCACTTTTCAAACGATGAACATTTTACCGTCTTACCTTTATTGTACACACACTTAACAACCTTCGGCATCGAGTAACTAAAGCTGTAAACAAAAGGCAGCCGATTCGTCATTAAAAATAGAAAAAATCAAAGAAAAGCAAACAACTTAAATTAATTGGCTGTAAATTTGTAAGCACTTTTTTTTTTAAAATAAAGAATTTAAACTCTGCTGTCTTTTGTTTGCAGCTTTAAGTCGTAAGACAAGCCTTTTTAATAGATTTGATCATTTTTGAATGAATTTTAAATTTTATTAAGGAAATTAAGGAAACTGAATCACGTCAAAGTTGATTTGGTTGAATTTAAAAGAGTTAGATGAGTTGATTTAATCAATTTTATCGACGGTTTGTTTTAAAAGAATTAAAATGTCAAAGTATGTGTCAAGTTTGGTTAACGAAATTGGTTATTTGATCGAGTAATTGTAAAATTGAATAAAGGGAGTGGGCGTTTTTTTTTTTTTTTTTTAGTAGAAATTATCATTTAGAAGAATAATGAGTCGAATTTGCCATTAGTTTTAATGATAAATAGTTAAACGATAAAAGTTATTAGATAAACAGTTGCAATGAAAGTAGCCAACGAGAAAACTGTAAATATTTGCAAAAGTTATTTTTTTTTAAATGAAAAAAAAAAAAAAACTTATTTTAAGATCGTTAAACAATATAAATTCATTATACACATAAAACATTTTTAATTTTGTCAACAACTTCACTCAATTTTTAAATCAATAAAAAAACCTGGCAAATATTAGAGCAATGCAGAGAAGCCGCACCAGTACAAAGCCCTACTGGCAGAAAAGCCTAACCCTTTGTCTTTAAAGAATTTTTAATAAAATAAAAAATTGTGTAAAAAAAAAAAAAAAAAAAAAAATACCGAAAAATTTAATTATTTCATTACCCATTGCCTTTAAAACCAATTTTTTCACACGAACAAAAATGATCAAATCTCTTTAAATTTAAAAACATTCTAAATTATCCAATCTTTTATCAAAGCAGTTAAATCTCAACATTTAAAACCGCAAAATACTGTTGTTTCAACTATCACACATTTGCTTTCACTTTAAGACGTATAAAAATGGACGTTAAAAATGTCAATACAACATTATACAATGACAAATACAGGCAGTGAATACAGTCAATCAATGGGAATGATCAAGAGATAGGCAGTGACTTAATTCTAAATAAAATATTTCATTTAATATAAAATTATCATTTCTATTAAAAAATTCACCTTTAAAATTGAAATTTAAAACATTAAAATCAGTGAGCAAATATTTCTCGCAAAAAATTAAAATAAAACTTATAATAATAATTAAAATTCGAAGTGAAAATATTTTGGTCTTTTCTGCACTTGTGACTTCCTTTTATTTCATCCCAAGTCCTTTTGATATGTGGAAAAAAAATGTTTTGAGCATTAAAACGAAAAATATTTTTCTCAATTATTTAAAGTAGCTGGAATGAAAAGAAAATTCAAGGCACTTGGCTCATGGTAGTTGTAGTGCTCTCCGATGGATTCAGACTCGCTGTGGTCCGCAAAGTAGTTTCATCTGATCTAATGGTCAACGATCCATCGCTCGAAGTAGGCCACGCCTTCTTCTGCAGACTCTGAATGTAATTCTATTTGATGAATACATTTCATCTCACAATTCATGCTTTTCATTGTGTTTTGCACTTATTTTATATTGCGAATGGCAATTCGAATTTATATTAATGCAGTACTTATTCGAGTAAAAGACGCACTCGAATGCAATTTTGGCAAAAGTATGCGAGCATTGCGTACCAAATTAATTTTTTTCTTGGTGTAAATGAGAAACTTCTTAGTGAGATAGAAAGTGTCAACAAATAATTAGGAAATTCAATTTAATGAAAAGTTTTCAATGTTTGCATACTTTTTCGTTTCTTTGGTTAAAAAAGTACATCTTATACTCCAATAAATACATCTTTGATCTTTTTGAATATAAAATTTTTCAAATTACCATTCTTATTGTTATTTCTTAAAAATATTATTGCAATGTCTGCCATCATTACGTTTCTACAAGATAATTTTTTTGATCATCAATAATTCAAAACAAAGGCTTAATTAAGTTTGTTTTTCTTATCTGAGTCAGTAAAACTGCCAGTGCAGTGCAAACGACTGCAATGGAAATTTGAAATTCAAATTTCTTAACTCAATCAACAAAGTAAACAACAGTTTGTGATGAGTCCGAGGAATTGAAGCAAAAATTACTTCTGGAAAAGTGATTTCCTGATTAAATTGGTGGAATTTTTACTTCTAATTTGGGTTATCGCCAATTTTAGTAAATTCTGAGCGAGATGGCGGTCGGTTTTACTGCTCTTGAGATAATTTGAAAGAGGGGTAATAAAACTTCATCTGAAAACAGTGAAGAGGACATTAACACATTTTAAATGTTTTTAAAGGAAGAGGCTTAAAGATAGGGACTTTCGCACAATTGATTTTAATTGGTTTCAGCTCTACAAAAGCATTTGAATTAAATTCCTGATAACTTACTTTTTTTTTAAAACTTTACATTGATATGTGTTTATCAATACACAGTTTGCCTCAAAGCGAGGAATTGAGTAGTCCATTCATCACTATTTTGAATTATCCTTTGAATCCCCCTTCTGCTCACTATTCTACATATTTGAAGTGTTTAAGCAATGCAGATAAATCAAAAAGATTAAAAAAGGTATTCAATTTAGTTACATTATAATCAATTTTCCCATACCAAGTCTCAATTAAGTTCAACTTTGATGACAAAATTGATTTTAAATTTTATTTCTCAAGTTTTAACTTCAAAATTTAACTTGATTTCAAATAAGCCTTTTAGAAATTCTATAAATTTTTAATTACAGCAAAATATTCATTTTATTCATCTTTAATGACATTGAATTTCCAAAAAAAAAAATTTTTTGGATGATAATGTAATAATGGCAGACATTACAATCCTTTCATTCAAAAAACACATTAAAGAATTTTGGTTGTTGTCACTTCATCTTTAAATTCAACACACTTACTTAATTAACACTGCATACAATAAACATCACACTCTTGAAAGAGTGTGTGAATGGTATCATCAGTGATGTTTACAGCACAAACTCTACAACCTTCATTCATTTTTCCAAATTGAAACTTCCAGAAAAATTATCCATTGGAGAGTTTGTTGAAACCAAAATTCATATTTTACAACCTTGTTAATTATAAATCTCATTTATAATTAAGCGCAATTCATAAGTTACAAAATGCAAGTTTTGTTACCGCAAAATCTTTGTTAAACTCTGGGGCATTAGGCGTATATAAATATGCCATTACCCAAATTGGTTGAATCAAAGTTGATTTTTGGTTGAAATAATTTCATTTGAAAATGCTAGTTTGCCATACTTGACATCACAACTTTGTATCAGTGTTTTGTGACAGATTTTCTTACCAAATAGGTATTAATAAGATTTACAAAACTTACAATAATTAAATTTATTGTAAATATGAAATACAAATTTTGTAAAGCTTAAAAGCTTACAATGAATTAAATATTTACAATTTTGTAAAGCTTAAAAGCTTACAATGAATTAAATATTTACAATTTAATTATTGTAAAATTTTATAAATCTAATTTTATTTCCAACATCCAACAACCACAAATCCTTTAATCCCAACTTCCTTATCATCCAATACTCTACCTGAGATATAATATCTCCATGCGCCGTTCGAACTTGATACAAATATCTGTATCTCTTTTGCCGTACATCCGCGCGACTTTCCCGCTTTCTTATTCGATTCAGATTAACTTGCCGCGACTTCTTCAACGGCAAAACTAAAAAAAAACAAAAAACAAACAAACAAATAAATCAATAAAAAAAAATACACAAAACAAGCATTTCCTCAATTTTTACTCACATTCCTGGTGATAAATGCCTCTCCCAGTGATCCTAAACTGCGTTATCGTTCCCAAAACAATCATAAACGGCCACACGGCCAAAATGAGCCAACTAAACCAACAAGGGGTGGGCGACCAATCGGCCACTCTCAGTCTGTCCCAAATCCAATAAACCATAATAAATTTCTCGATAAAATAATCCATGCTGGCTGCAATAATGGCACCTCCGTACACACTGGTGCCAATAACGGTGAGTCCCTTCTGCCAATACAAAGTGGCCACGGCAAACACGAGTCCCGAGCCGATGAGAGTGGCAGCTGTGATCCAAACCGTGTTAATCATCTGGAAGTGATGGAGAACCGCGACGGTCACGATTCCGAGCAAAATTCCCAGATGGAACCCGGTCATAAATAGTCCGACGTATTGGACCAACATAGTGATGAGGCCGAAGAGCACGCCGGCTCCCAGAGCGACTCCCGCGTTGCCCAAGGAGGATAAGAGATTTTCTTCTAAACAGATCAAGTAGACCACAACCGAGCCGAAGATGAAGCCGGTGAGAAACATGACAGCCTTGAAACAACGGTAACCTAAGGTGATAAACGCGAAAATTAAATTTATTGAATTTTTCAAGCGTGAAAGAGCAAAGTTCCCCTTCTGTGTGTTATTTAATGCATATATTATTTTTAAAGTTGAGTTAATTAAGTTTGTAAGTTTTTTTTTTCTTTTTAAAGTTGAGAGTTAATAATGTGTATTCAGTTTGGTGAAATTTGGATGTAAATTGAGGCCGTGCATCGGAGGACACACAAATTTTGAGAAATATAGATATAGATGTAATTAAGAAATAAAAACTAAATAATAACTTTTATTTGTTTGCAAATGTTTCCATTAAAAAGTTGGGCGAAATAAACAATTTTTTTTGGTTTCCTTAATTTGTTTATGAGATGTAATAAGCTACGGCGCTACAAGAATGCGTTGTTGTTCAGTTATTGCAATTAAGAAAAATGGTGGTTTTAAAACTGACATTTTGGCCAAGTAGTTGTGGTTTTAGTCTATTGGGGTTTTACTAAAGAAGAAATATAATTACTTCTCACAAACACAACATCAAATTCTTGATGAAAGATTTGAATCATGGAAGCAGAAAAATTGTTAAATACCGTAAAAATTTAATTTATAATTTTTAACTACGTATGAGTTTGCGAAAAACAAAATTTCGTGCAAGTTATAAGAGATATGTTTTGTTTTGCGCAAACTCTAACAACGTTATTTACAATAAACAGATCTGTTATTAAAAATACCTTGCACGGAAGCGCGATTAGGAAAGTGATGCTTCCATGGTTACTCCACGTTTGAATCTAGTAAACAGCATTTTGATATCATAATATAATACCAAATGCAGCATTTCTTAAGAAACTGAACTTCGATGTTTATGTAACCCCCCCCCCCCACCCCTAGTTTTCATTTTTAGTCTCTAATATCTAAACTTCGAAACTAAAGAGATCACTACTCATTTTGCATAAGTCTACTAAATGCACTGAAGTAATCTTTGCAAAGCTCTTAACAGAACTTAGCAATTCTGAGCAGCAGAAAATATTCTGCAAATAAAATGATAATGTTTACTGCAACGTAATGCTAACTTTGCAACATAAATATTAACACTAATACATCTTAGTAAATGTCAATCAAATGTAGTTCCATCTTTAAAAATTGCAAAATATTTATAAAATATAGTAATTTTAGAAAATAAACTGCAATTTCAGTAATTTATGCAGGAAATTTATAGATTTTTATTTTCGTTTTGAAATTTTGTGAATTTTTTACAAATTTTTTTCTAAAGTTTTGTGTTAATTTCCAAAAAAAAAAATTTCTAAAATTTTGTGTTAAAAAAATTTTTTTTTTCTCTAAACATTTGTTTATTTTTTAAAAAAAATTTTTTTTCTAAAATTTTGTGTTTATTTACAAAAAACTTTTTCCTAAAATTTTCAAATATTTATTGCCGGGATACCTAATATTAATTTCACAAACAACTTAATCTCCAACACCACTTTAACCTCAATTGAAGTTACAAACAAAATTTTCAAAAACAATAAACTTCCTTTCCCACACTACTTATTCCCTCACATACGTATCTTCAAATTGCTCAGCAAGAAAATGAAAAATTGTTGAATATTTTTTGTGTGGCTGAAGTAACTGCCACTCAGTATTGATCCTTTCATTTAATTTGATCCAGCCCTTATGATCTCTTATTTACCCACTTGAAAACTGACAGCAGCAGCTGAAATCATTAAAATTACCAACAGCTGCACAAAGTTCGCTTCCAAAATCGATCAATTCCTTAATTTCCTAATAGTTTCACCCATAAAACAATGTAAGAACGGCTTTTTCTTATTTCAAGACCATAAAAATTCCTTTAAACTCGCTTAAAGTGTTAATGCAAAAGAAACATTCGGTTCTGGTTCGCCGTTTCGAAAATCAATTCTTCTTTGCTCACGTGAGAAATATTCGAACGCAGCAAATCTGATTTCGTGCCCGAACGTATTTTGCCTACTCAACCCTTTTTTAAATTTTTTTCAAAATTTTTTTCAAAATTTCTTGCGCGGTTCGCTAATTAAGCGTGGAAAATTTATGGGGTATAAAATGGAGTTTATTAAATCACGAGTTTGCAAAAATTGGAAAAAAAAATTGGAAAAAAAATTTCAAAAAAATGCAAAAAATGTTTAACCGCACTTGTTCGTGGATCCCGTTGCAATCATCGGGGAAGAAATTTGAACCGTTTTAGCGATCGGCTTAAATCATGCGGAAAATGTGTTCTCGAATGAGAAAAACATGTGGAGTTGAAGGAATAGTGCGAGGCAATTAGTTTGAGGGTGATGTTTATTAAGAATGTTGTTTTGTGAGAAAATTGATGTTTTAACAATGCATTAGGAAATGTGTTGTAAAATTTAAATTCATTTCTGCTCCCAATTGGTATTAGGATTGATTTATTGAGCATCATTAATCTGTTTTGGTTCTATTACTGTCCAATAAAAGCTGCCATGTTGCTCGTATTTCGGTGTTGCTTTACTCACTTCAGTCTTTGTTAGTAGTTTGGTGCTGCAGTACTGTAGCGCTATTTTATGGCAGTAGTTTCGGTTTTACTGCACGCGCTTAGTAAAGTGTATTCGGTCTTAGCAATGGGAAATTTGCTGAGTAATACGGCACCGTAAGGGCTGGTTTTTCCAGCAAGGACAAAGCAAGAGTCACTTTCTTCAAAATAATGGTAATAAACAGTATGATTGGCTACTTGGAAAGTAGCTACTAGTGATACTAGTATATACTCTCATGTTTCTATACTTGTCAATAAAAAATAGCCGTATTTTAGCTTTGCGTGTCCTCTGCGTGACATTCGTAGAACATTCTAAGAACTGTTACATCAATATCTTATGAGACAACTCGCAACCCAGTTAAAAAATCTTTCTACAAAAAATGTACACAAATTTGGCTGATTTGCGGTTTTTTTAAAAGTTTTTCTACAGATTTTCTTCAAATTCTGTGGATTTCTAATTTAAACTGTAACAAATCTGTAAAAAAAAATCTACAAAATCGGTCAAAAAACTGCAAAAAAAACATTAAAAAAATCTGTAGAAAGTTTTTTAGCTGGTAAGATTGTTACAATGAATAAGAAAAATAATTTTTATGCTTCAAAATTCAAAATCCAAACCAAAACAGTAAAATAACATTGAACAATCAACGTTGAAATAACATCGACGCATTTTTTCAACGATATTTTAATTTTATTTAATAAAAATTCAACAAAATTTCAAATTTGATTTTTCAACGTCGATTCAATCACATTTTCTACTTGCAAACCACCATTTCTTTAAACCCCAAAACCCCCAATAAATTTTAACCAAAATTATAATTAAAATCATAATTAAATACTCTAATTTCCCCTAATTCCACAACCAACACCATAAAATACAAACATCATTACCAAACAAGCTGTAAACGACTCCAAAAATGAGGTACATGCCGCATATAATGGATATAATAGCGTCGTAATTATAATCAACGTATTTACATCTCTCGTCTTCATCGCTCGACGAATTGACAACTGCAGTCGTCAACAGTTTCTCCATATCATCGCATTAAATCTGCAAGTAGAAAAGAAAACACAAATTACACCTTACATCACTTAAACTAACAATTCCAGCACTTGATGCCTCCTTTCTCACATCCCAATGATCCCATAATCCTCAAATTAGGCTGCAAAGTGTTAATAATGCTCAGACAACTCAACTACTTCGCTTTTAATGGAAAGCAAAATTGCGCTCTCATTTAAAACCATTTTTATTATTATTGTTTAATTAAAAGACATTATCTGATTCGTGAAAGAATCCATCAAGACAAATTGAATGCGCATGTCACTAAATTCCATTTTCAAGTAATTACTGATAAAAGGGAAATTCAATTCAAAGAAATGTATTTTTTTAATGCTTCACTGCATTGCTCGAGTTTCTTAAAAGCAATTCAAAATTGAAACTTGATTGTTGAATTGTTTGGTTGGAAAGCCGAACTATTTTATTATTAATTTGGTTTATTTTTAGGCCACGTTAATAGCGTATAGAATATTTTTCCAATAATTACCAGTAAATAGGAACGTATTTCTTTAAATATATTGCAATTAAGCGTAATTAGCAATTATACTGTAATAGATTGTTCTATTAAGGATGATTTAATTGATTACTGTGTAATTAACTAATAAAATTACATACTTCATTATTAGTCACGTTTTGTGTCACTTATTTTCTATTTAATGCTCATAAAATATTTTTAATTTATTATTTTACATATTTTTCAATTTTTAAGTACATGAAACAAATATATTTGTACTTTTATAGCGCATAAATTATTTTATATTATAGAAATTTTGATTTATTGGTTCGAGTCGTGTTTTATTATCATTATTCATGGAGTTTGGCACTCGTTGACACACAGCGATGTTACATTCTTTCTGTTTTCAGTGTGAACTGTAAAGGTGTTAAAAGGTATTCCTGCACTCCTGTTTAGGTATAAATGTTTGTCTCACCTTTGTTCTTTATATCTCTAGACAATCACAGATTATCTTCACACATTCTCTTATCTGCCATATATAAAGAGTGAAAATGTAATTCCTAAAGAGTTCCTACAAAGTGTCAAAAATGATATAAGAAATGCTGTAGAATTGAATTACACCTTAGTGCAAAGGTGTTTTAGTATAAATGTTATGGAAGTATCACAAGTCATCAAATAAATGACATAAAGGTACTTTAAGTTTAACTACTTTAAACAATTCGTATAGTCATTTTTATTCATTGCTGAGTTCAGCTTTTCCAACTTCTTCTCAAGATCTACTAAATTTGATTTACACTCCAAGTAGCTCACTCAACTTTCCTATGACGTCATTGGTGAAAAAATGTCACAATTAATACTCAGATTGTGCTACTTGTGCATAATCCCTATTCGCAACACAGCTAAAAAAGTTTAAAGAGTTTCTACAGATTTTTAGAAGCTTTTTTGAAGTTTTTTTGCAGTTATTTGACCCATTTTGTAGATTTTTTACAGATTTGTTACACTTTTACTTCAAAGTTTACAGAGTTTTTGCAGTTTAATTTAGAAAAAATTAATAACATGGTAGGACATTGTAGGTGGTGGTGGATGGTGGTAACATGGTGGTTATGTTCATGGTAGGAGTCAGACAGATCACCCAATCTGTATGACTCCTACTGTTCAACTGCAACTTCAAGCAAGAATATCTTTTTTTCTATTTGCCATTGCAAAATTCAACTTCACCACTGTAATACAATGATATTCCTCTGCTTATAAAAAAAATTTTCGACCAAATTCGTGAGCGTCTTATTCATGCGGTCTCCTTGTCAGTTAATCCTACATTATTAACACGTAGCAAGGTATAATCTAAGGTTAGCGCTAACCGAGGTTATGAAACCAATCTTCAAACATTAACACCATTTTACACCTTAAATTTCTCACAGCGCAGATCGATACTTCACACTTGTACGCCATTTCTCCACACACAAAAAATTTAAAAAAAAAAAAAAAAAAAAAATTATCGCCAACTCCCACTTGTACGCCATTTCTCCACACACAAAATTTAAAAAAAAAAAAAAAAAAAAAAAATTATCGCCAACTCCCAAGACTAAGTAAAACGTCCCTGATTGCGATCAAAATACTCCATTTAATTACTCCAACCCGTGTGTCCAATTTCTTTGCACCGGATTTCAAATTCAATTGCAAAGACCTCAAACTGATTGAATTTCCTTCCCCTCAATTTTTTCCCTCCACAATCAAGACCGGAAGTGCCCAGAAAAAAGATAAGGACAGAAAAGAATGTCAACTCGACACAAAAAATCGCACAATAAAGAGATGTAGAGACGATTGTGAAGTGAATCATTAATCAAGCTTAACACTGCTTGCACGTGATGAAAAAATTGAATTCTTCTTAATCAATATGTAATTTTCAACTTTTAATCCCAACGGAGAAAAATTTTCGAAATGTGCGCGACATTAATGTCACGTGATGACACGACATTAATTTCCACTTTAAAATTGAAAAATGGCTTTTTTAAAGTTTGTTTTCTCCTTTTTTCGGTTATTGCGTGAATTATTGCAAAAACTTTGGTCGTTTTTATGGCGGTCATGCGCAGTGGGTCGTTTGAAATAAAAAGGTGACCCGTGAGTAAATTGCGTGCGATGCATAACCCTTTTCTTCGACCCTTCTTGTTTTGTATGCGATTCGTTTTCAAACTGCAAGTGACATGTTTCGCACGTGCATTGTTTGCCAACTATTTTTCTTCATTCTCGCACGTGGGCGGCGCAGAAAGCAGTAAATCTCGCTAATAACGTTCGTATTACTCATAATTAAAATGTAATTGTAAGTAATGGCCATTTGGAGCAAATTTGGAGCGTTTAAAGCGGCGCTTCCGGTTTTTCTGGAGAGGTAAAATTTTCAGAATGGGAATTTCACTCGTGAGTGATCGTACCCTTGAAATTTCAAGAGTCTAATCCAACCGGAAGTGGAAGCTCAGCTTGCTCGAAATGATAAAATAAAACTACTCGCCATTTGCAGGAATTTTAATAGCACTTCCGGTTTGTTTGAATCTTGAAATTTTGAGACATCGAAGATCTATATACTGTTATTTTATTTCCCCGAGATACTTAGCCTTTAACCAAACCGGAAGTGCCACTTTAATACGCTCCGAATTGCGATAAAATTAGAAAATCTCACTCTCAAGTAGATTTATTTCTAATTTAAACCCCATTTCCGGTTTAGTTAGGATATTGAAACTGTCTAGGAAGCAACCACGTATAAAGCTCTTTGAATCCCTGAAATATAAAGCTTCCAACCAAACCGGAAGTGCTACTTTCACTTCCCTCAAATCGGATTTTCAAAACAACAAAATCTCCTTTCCAGACATCAATCCAACGCTCTTTAAACCAATTTAAACACCACTTCCGGTTTCCTTACACCCTCGAAACCTTCCAGGCACCAACCCCACCTTCCTCACTACCCACCCCTTCAATATCCATCCTCTAACCAAACCGGAAGTGCCACTCCAACCCCCTCCAAACCACAACAAACCCCCCAAAAAAACATCTCACAAAGTTACACTATTTACTCTGAGGTCAACTCCAACAGAAAATTCGTTTACTTTCCTCCTCAACCCATTAGCACCTTTCAATTTGTGATGAAACTGAGCTCATTTACTTAAGAAATCACATTTGCGGCTCTCCAGAGACCGGTTTCGTGCACTGTTTAATGTTATTATTTCCATTATTTTTGCAAACAAACCCCATGTGGGCGCAAACTTTTCGAGATAAAGTAAAAACAAACAAACGAGACGTGCAGGGCAGCCACCTTCAAGTTCTCTCGTTTGCCCACAACACATATCAAGACGATGACTCGGCTGGCCGAACTGATGCCGTCACCGCGACTGCGTGTGGTTTTCCCCCATCAACTCACCAGTTCCATCCGAGCTGTAAACATGCCGAAAAGTAAATAAAGAATTCTCGCGAGATTTCACGAGAATCGATAATGACCACTGAAATTTGAACTCGACTCTTCACATTAAGTTAACTTCACCAAATAAACGCTTCAATTATCAACATCTGGCTGCCACCATTTCGAATTTAATGGTTGCCACGCAAAAAATGCATCTGTGCGCCATGTTGGAGGAGTTGGGACAATAACCTGTTAGATGAGTCCTCTAGACGAGTTTAAATTGTAGTTAATTGAGAGGTAATTAAATAATTTAGGTAATTGGTTAGTTTGCGGTGTATTTCTCATTCCGATTTTCTCGTTGCCAAATAATCGTTTAAGTGCCGTCAGGTTTTTGTTACAGGGAGAACAAATCCTTGCATTTGAACAAACTAAACGGAATAATTGTTTATAAATGCAAGACTGAACGCACCTACTATAAAATTCCACAAAATTATAAAATTGTGACCGGGTTCCGAGGTTCCTGTCCCTAGGGAGGCTGGAGATCCCTGGTTCCACGGTACACTAATAAATGAGTGACACGAATACTAGTTCTTGCTTTGATATTGGCTTTATTCCTAAACCGGCGAACCGCATGCATCCGTGACTGGTACGTCTCGATCCCA
>JAQIXT010000804.1:0-23957 GCA_034700445.1 Stenotaenia linearis | reverse complement strand
CCAGGTGCTCCACCTGTTCAGCCAGGATTTCCTAGTGCACCAGCCCCATCATTTCAGCAGCCTGCTCCAGCTCCATCTTTTCAACCTGCTCCTAGACCTCAACCAGCTCCATTCCAACCAGCGCCTGCTCCATCGTTCCAACCAGCTCCTAGACCCCAACCTGCTCCATTCCAACCAGCACCAGCTCCATTCCAACCAGCACCAGCTCCATTCCAACCAGCACCAGCTCCATTCCAACCAGCGCCTGCCCCATCATTCCAACCAGCTCCTAGACCTCAACCTGCGCCATTCCAACCAGCTCCTAGACCTCAACCTGCGCCATTCCAACCAGCTCCTAGACCTCAACCTGCGCCATTCCAACCAGCTCCAGCTCCATCTGGACCTGTCCCTCAATACCCTCAACCTTCTGGTCCATCATTTCAACCAGCCCCAAGACCACAGCCAGCTCCTGGTCCATCATTCCAACCAGCCCCAGCTCCATCTAGACCAGCTCCTCAATACCCAGCACCAGCTCCACAACCTGCACCCAGACCTCAACCAGCTCCAAGACCACAACCTCCCCCATACATACCACCACCAGCACCTGCACCAAGGCCACAGCCAGCACCAGCACCATACGTTCCTCCACCAGCACCTGCACCAAGACCTCAACCACAACCTGTACCTAGGCCTCAGCCTGCTCCATACATACCACCACCAGCACCTGCACCAAGGCCACAGCCTGCACCAGCACCATACGTTCCTCCACCAGCACCTGCACCAAGACCACAACCACCGCCTTACATTCCACCTCCAGCACCCGCACCAAGACCACAACCACCGCCATACATTCCACCTCCAGCACCCGCACCAAGACCTCAACCAGCACCCCAACGACCAGCCCCATCGATACCGAGACCTCAGCCAGCTCCCCCACCGGCTCCTGTATTTATTCCTCCAACCCAACCTCGCCCCAGGCCACAACAGCCCACATACGGAGAGGAAACGCCTCAACCGTTCCAACCGCCTCCTCCTGCCCCGAGACCCCAGCCTAGTTTCCCTCCTCCGGCGCCGAGACCCCAACCGGCCCCTAGACCCCAACCAGCCCCACGGCCTCAACCGGCTCCAAGGCCCCAACCAGCACCGGCGCCACAGCCCAGTTTCCCAGACGAAGAAGAATCAGCCGGTGCCAGATATTAATTCGACAACTTTTGCTCATTTAACACTTCTGACATTGCTTGTACATATTTTGAGTACTGACAAATAGATTTTATAAATTTCCTATATTTCATCCCCACTGCTGCCCCTCGGGTTGTCTTTCGTGCTGAGCTTTGGTGTATTTATCTTTCAAGTGCAATATTTGGTAAATGTACAGTTTATTATATTTAATTTAAGTTATAATTAATATATATATTTTTTAAAAAATCAATAACTGTCTCCAGCCAACCACATAAATCTGCTCAAAATACTCCGGTGTTTCAAAATGCTTCGTTCTCTCCCCTTTATCATTTTCTAGGGGCAATGTAAACAATAATCACTCAATATATACCATTATACGAAAAGCCAACAAAATGCGCATGTTTTGTGATAAATTTTTTACCCATTTTTGTATTAAATAAAAAAAAGTTGTATAAGATCATTGACTTATGTTTATCACTTCAAACATTCATTTAATTACACTTTGTAATTTTCATTTACAAAACGACACTTAAACTTTATTTATAGTACCACATTGTGCTATTTTAATCAGCTTTAGGATGAGAGAAATGCCTCTTAAACTCGTAGTTATGGGAAATCAACTTGTTGAGAGGTTGTAGGCCTTAAGACAAGGAGGAAAGTTTTCACTGCAACCGGGTGGGTCTCGAATTAGGTTAAAAGCAAGTTGAAGAGCAAAGAAAAACAAACAAACTGGTGTCTCAATCTCGAACTAAACTGGTCCACGTTTCCACATAATGAGATGAAAATTGGATGTGACGGAACACTCAAACTGGATTATAATAAAGCACTTAAGAGTCCAAATAAGGTGTTACAAGTGTAATACCTATGTAACGCGTGCACAAAATGTTGACTAGCATTAACATTTCGGCATTATAGATTTGCCACATATACTGATTTATCTCCTGGAAAGTTTACATTTGCTCCGATTCTCTCACCTGATGGCTGCAAAACTTTATGTACACCATTCTTCAGTGTCCTGCTGAGAGGGAAGTGCATGAACCAGCACCCTTGCTGTCTGCAGCCCAGTTCCCAAATAAATCCAATTTGGCACCCATTTTAAAACACTACTTTTTAAATAAATTCTGATGTTACTATATAAATAAATAAAATAACTCCCTCAATAGTTATTTAGTAAATATAGTAGTCCGACATACAAATGTGAATCATGACGAAGAGATCAAAGTCTTCAATTGGCTAATTTGAACTTAAACTAAACTTTCATTCGATTTGTTTCTTACACTCTGGATCCACCACTTGTTTGTTATCCGACCACTCGTCGATCCCATTTATGCCTAATAAGCAAAACTCTACTGTATATGCAGTACACAAAATTGTGGAAAAAAATTAAAATAGGTTATATATTGATTAAAATATTGTGACACATAAATTATAATTACTTTCTATGCAATATCGATAAAACGCAACTCATTACTTCACCTCATTCCAACAAAACTCAACTCTCATCAAAGCACCTAGAACCATCTATTGGAACAACTCCACACTAAACGAAACCCCTCGGGCAACTAATTAAACTTCTTCCAATTTCCACCACCAGACGTAGCATAATTAATCACCTCATAAACCCACAAAAAACTCATCAATCTTCCAATACATCCTCCTTTTACTCTAGGTTTAATTACCAAACCCTAATCGCCCATCCACTTAATTACAGTATGATTTAATGATAAATCAAACCACACAACGTCCCAAAACGTGACTCAAATGACAAAAAAGAATCCTAAACCAAACAAAAACTCCTCCAAATTTCACTATTAATGGCACTTAATCGTGCGCATGCTCATTAACCAAATTTCCCAAGAATTTCCAATTTGGGCCAACGCCTTTGGCCATGCCCAAACCAAGCCTGCGAACCAACAGACAGATTTGGGACGAAGGATTCACGCACTCATCATCCACCTGGCCCCGATGATCTCAAAAATGGCCGCAGGATTTAAATAAATAAAAAAAATTTTTCTCGAGTCGCTCGTTGGAGGACATTTATAAAAATCAGTGTTGCCTAACAAATTATACTTCGCTTTCACTCTGGTTAATTAAAGCGACCTGGTCGCTTGAATGAGAGTAGAGCTGTGATGCAGTGAAAAATGATTGTTGTTGGGAAATAATTGAAATCGGAAAAAGGGTTAGAAGGGAAAACAAACTCCGGGGAGGTCCGTCTTGGAGGCGGTGGCCTATATAGTGGACAAATGATGCAAGAGTTTTTTTTTTATGTGTTCAAAGTGTTGTATTTTATATTAATGCTCGGACGTCGTTTTTGTAAGTGCAGTCATTTGAATGATTAGCGCACTGGTTTCAATTTTGATTGTTAGTCTAGTTTTGAGATGTGGAATAAATTTGAATGAGGGAAAGTGAGAATGGAATGAAATGGTTTAGTAAGAGATGTTTTGTGGTGTTGTTTTGTGATTTGTGTCGACATAATTGGATGTGTGTTAGAGAATAGAGTGCAAAATCGTGATTGGTGATGAAAGAGGGTGTTTTAAAATGAAAAGGAGTGTATGTTTTGTCAACAACAATCATAACTGCATCACACATTTAAACGATCAACTGCATGAATTAATGTGAATTGCAGGACACATTGAACATCGACATTTCAAACGCACATTGCAGCTAAATTTCCACATCAAATATATAAGTAATCAGAATTAAAACAAAGTAATTATTTGTTTTAATGTCAAAACGTAAAATGTTAAAATCAAAAGCAAACTTACGACTGACTTTTACCGATTCAATTTTACTCAAAACAAAAAACCCAGTGCATTTGGAATGCAAGATCAATTAAAAATTACTATTCAGGACAAACAGCCCTTACACCATCACACGTGTCTTCTATTTTTCACTCGGAGGGGCCATTCGTGTCAATATCGTGCTGACCTTATTGCTCGCGCAATTGCAATTATATACACACTTTTTTCCCAATTTCCCCTTTTTATTACTCCAAATTCAGTTCAGGGTGGAGCAAAGCTAATTAACTATCATTTCCACTTTTCTCAGTATCCCAAAATCCAGAAATAATTAAAAAATCGTTAGGCCTAACTTAACCCGTTGATTAACTTTGACAACACAAAATCCTAACGTGTCATGATTGATGTTTCATCCCCTTAATTGTTACAACATGACGGTGCTAAGCAGATTCAACTGATAAAATTGTTTAAATTTCTTTTAAATTCAAAAAAAAATTTAAAACAAAAACATCAATTAGGATCAAAGTCAGAGGTCACTGTTCACACAAACCAAAAAAGGCCTAATTCGACTTGATGATCAATACCTTTTCCTTATCACTCGATCTGAATGAATTAACCCGGAAGTGAGAATTTCACGCACGGTAACTTATGAAGAATTAACTGCAGTTATCTTCAATCTTGAATTTTTACATTTTTTTTAAGAAAAAAAATTTCATTATTTAACTGTCAAAATGACAAGTTTTCCATTCTTACTGGTGTATGCAAATATGTTTGGCATGTCAGGTACGAAATGACGTTAATGATAGTGCAAACAGCCACCTACACGTGGGGTCAGAAATTCGAAAGTTGTTGAACTAATTCCATAATTTACCCAGCGTCAATTCAATCACAAGCCACGTGCCTCATCGTTGTAATTCACAATTCAATGCTAATATATAAACCTGAGGGTCAGCAGAGAGCATTTTTCATAATAGCCGATGCACTAACCTTTATATCGAGTACAATCACGGCTATTAACATGAATTAATGTGAATTGCAGGACACATTGAACATCGACATTTCGAATGCAAATTGCGGCTACAATGTAAATTTCCATTAGAATTAATTACTTTTAGGCTTAATAGGGAGCGTCGTTGATGAAATTATAATAAAATATTTTTTAATTAAAAAAAAAATTGTTTTCTCACACCCATCAATCATTACCCTTCACCCCCACTATCATCTTCACCCATCTCTTCAGTAACCAAACCAGGTCTCTTATAATAGCTCAGGGTCACATGATACAATCCTTTCCCAACAAGTTTAAGGTGCAAACCCACTTTGATAAGAAAATCATTAATTTCCATTGAAATTTCACTCGACCTTAATCGAGAACAATAAAATCAAAACTTTTATTACTTTTCTCACTTTTGCATAACAATTAACCATTTCCTGTTGGTGGAGTCTGTAAAAACATGAATAAATTAATTTATCTCAACTTGTGACCAAATTAAGACAAAATTTCGACGTTAAACTCGTTTAAACGACTTCCAGGGTTCATAAATAGAATTTTTATTATTGAAGAGATGAAATATTTGTCTTTTCATTAGCCACGTGACCCTGTGACCCTTTGATGCTTCGCTCCGGGTGAGTTAGGGTCATATTTCACTGTCTCTTGAGTGAGTTCTGGTTTTTCAATGGAGTTATTTCACACTTGGTTTTTTGGGAGTTGACAGATGTTTATGTGGTTTGTGTTTTTGTTTGTTTTTGGTTGTGAGGTGAATGAGTTTTGGAGGAAAATGTGAGTTTTGGGATGAAAGAGAGTAAATGAGTGGGATGAAAGGATGAAAAGTGTGTTTTAAAAAGGTTTTGGAAAGTGATGAATGTTTGGAGATTTTTCGTTAAGTTTGAGTGAAAAGATGTGATTTGTGTAGGAAGTTTTTGAGTTTAGTTATGAAATGAGGAATTTGAATGTTAGATTGTTTGGATCAAAAATTGATATACAAAAAAATACAAAAAGACAAAAACAAAATTATCATAAAACAATGCAAAACTTGTCCAAAAAAAATACTTCACTTTAAATCATCAAATTCTAAGAAAAAACAAAACCAAAAAAAATCCCAAAATATCCTCCGGAGTACAAAAAAAAATCCTTCGACAAAATTCCAAAAAAACCTCAAAAAAACCTTCACAACTCCCTCCCCCACCAACAAACAACTAAAAAATAAAAATATAAACAATTTCCACAACAAACCTCAACCTCCCAACTCTCACTCTCACTTTCACACACCCAACACCTTAAAACCAAATTTATTCATTCCCACTTACATCTAAAGTAAATAAAACTCATTCAATGATTTAATACCGCAAACACCTCCTTCCATCCCATCACGCTTCCAACCCCAAACACAACTTGAATTCCAGATTCAAAAATTATCACATTACATCTCAAAACACAAAAAAAAAAAAAAAAAAAAAAAAAAAAAAAAAAAAAAAAAAAAAATCAAATTACACATCAGTAGCTTTACAAGGCACCAGAAAAAAATTTCATCATACGAGGTTTCCACTCTAAAACTCGTCGCTATAACGAGGTAATTGAAGTCACCATGCATAAAAATAACCCTAAAACCACAAAATCCGATTTGGCATCAAACACAAGGTTAATACTCCGTGGAACTGAAATTATGTGAAAACAAAACGAAACAATTATTCTTTAATAGGCCATTACGAAAAAATAGGCCTATTTTTGAAAAACAAAGTGTTTTTTCTATTATTAAAGTATATATAATACCTTTGCAAGTAAAAATGGCTGAATTCTCACCGGTACAACGCCCTTCGAGGCTTTGAGTCGAGTTTTGGTTTTTTATTTCACCTTGCATGGTATTTTATTCAATTAGACGCAATCCTTCGCAATTAAGGTGTAAAATTTGCAAGGTAATTCGAAGCATCTTGAAATATAAGGAATTTGTAATATGGTTTTGATTTATGTTGCGGCCTTATATGGGAGTTGGTTTAGTGAGCTTAATTAAGCTATTCTTCGCTTGTTGGTTTGGTTGAAGGAGTTTCAGGGACTTGGGTTGGGAATTTTTTTTTTTAAAGTTTTATGTTGATGAGTTTGTGGGAGCTGGGGTTGTTATTTTGATTATTTAATTTTAAGTTTTTGTTTTGAATTTTAACAATTTCAATGTTTTTGTTTTGGTTTTCCCCAATTTTCAATTATTTTGTTTCGATTTTCATCATTTTCAATCAATTTTAACTGTTTCTGTTTCGATTTTCAACAATTTTCACTATTTTGTTTCGATTTCCAACATTTTCCACCACTTTACATTCGATCCCCACCAAATTTCATCATTTAACTTTCAATTTCCAACTTTCCACCAAAACCAATCAACCCCTCATTGACAACTTATTTAATAATTACCCAAGAGTTAAGGTTAAGAACCTCGTCTACCTTCAAACAACTTAATAATTAATTAACCGCAAAAAAATCAAAATTCCTCATGCCAATCACTCAAACAAAAAATCCAAAACTTCACTGAAATTGAATTTCCACACTTTCCCACAATTCCCCCACCAAATGGGGGAAAGGGGTGAACCGTGACTAAAATACCAACATTTAAGGAAGAGAAAAAACAATTAACACAATGAAAAAACCTCACGAAATAAATTTGCTCGACCCATTACTACACAAAACGCTCCCTGGGAAATCAGTCCGCCATTTTAAACCCTTTATTGTGTGTTAATATGGTGGAAAAAGTTACCATCACCTCATTTCGAGAAAATTGGAGGAAAAAAAAAATTTCTTCTGATTTATTACGCGCAAACAAAAGTATAAAGTTGAAATAAAAATATATATAAAGCGTTATTAGGAGCGCCGCAATCCATTTATTTTATTTGTCCACGTGTTGCACAATTTCTATTTTTCCTTTTTGAATTTTTTCACGTTTGAGTGTAATTTAAAGGGACGATCGTAAAGTATATTATTAGTGCTCTTCGTCACGATATAGAACAAACATGTCACACCTTCAATAAACACTGTTTTTCGTTTAGTTTTCTCCCATTTGTACTTAATATCGCGTTAATAGCGTTTTATGTTCGACCTTGTTGTAACCAACCGCGGGGGAGATTGAAAATGAGTTCGTTGTGACGGGGTTGAAATATTTTCTTAAAAAGTCAAACCTCGTTATAATGAATTTTTAAATTTTTATATTTATATCAAATCAAAACCTCGTTATAACAAATTTGAAAAGTAATTTTTTTAAAAGTCCAACCCCGTTATAACGAATCGAGTTAAATCAAAATATTAGTTCGCTACAACGAGTTATTGATAACAAATTTACGTGAAAACAGTAAAACCTCGCTACAACAAACAGCGCAAACCCTAAAAATCTTTATTGTAACGAGTTTTTAATAAAACCCAAGTGAAAAAATCTAACCCCGCTATAACGAATCGCTAAATCAAAAAATCAATTAATTCATTCATTAAATAACATTTACAAAAAAATTTCATTACATCGAGTTTTTTCATTCTTCCACTACTTAAAACTCAATTACCCACCAACCTCGTTACAACGAAACACTTATTAACCCAAAATCTCTTCGTTATATCAAGTTCCAAGTAAATTTTATTAATAAAAACTCCACAAAACCCAACTTTTATCTGATAAAAATCAAACTCGTGATCATTTACCGTTAAATCACCCGTCTAGACACACAATCCGCAAAACAAACCTCAAATATCAACGTAGAAAATCTATCGATAAGAAACTGCAAAACGAGAAAGTTCAATAACATTCCAAAAAACATCCATTTTTCAATTTCTAAGGTGCAGCTCGTCTAATTCCCTTGGGATCAACAGGACGGGTAGGCGGGAGATAATGGGTGCACGTGAGCGCCCACAGGTACCAATACCGTTCCTGCATTGACCGGATCCAAAGATGCTCCTCCAAACGTCGAAATGTGTGTCAGAATTGATGGAGAGTGAAAACACAAACAAAAAAAAATTTAAAAAAAGTGTTTCAAGCGTACTGGTTAAGGAGAGGCCGATTCTCCTCGTGATGTTGTGGCCCAGAAATGAAGTCACTTTCTCCGCCCTGCTCCCATCATCCCTGAGTATAAAAAGAGCTACATCTCGGGTTTTGGCTCAAAATCTTCGTGGAATCGTTCTGGTGTACACGGTAAGAGTTTGGTGGATTTTTTAGTTGGTTTTTGGTTTTTTTTTGGTGATTGGGATTTTAGGATTTTTTAAAATTAGATTTTTTGTGTTTATGAAGTTTGTGGGGATTTTTAGATGAGTTTAATTGAATTTTGATGTTTCAGATGTTTTTTTTTTGGATTTTTACAAATTTATTGGAATTTGTTTTTAAATTTTTATGATTTTTTTAACGTTTACATTTAAATGATTTTTTTGAATTATATCTAAATTTTATTGTTTTTATGAAATTATTATTAGAATTTTTAAAGAAAATTATAGAATTGCTATACAATTTTTAAGAATTTATACAAATTCTTCACATTTTTAACCCTTTTTCTTAAAACGAGGTTCAAAAATTTCTAAATTTCCACTTATTACATCACTTTAAAAAAACCACTTAATTGATCGATCTCACTCACCACCAATCAGGTCATTGACGACCCGGAAACAAATTAGCTCCAATTTCATCTTCCCTAAAACACGCACATCAACCACAACAACTCCACCCATAATTACATCCATCTCCCAAAAATCATAACTCCGAAGGCCACAACCAAACCCCATCCTACTTAACCCTAATCAACACCACCATCAACACAAACCAACTCGACTGCAACCAAAACCACTCACCAAATCAAAAGAATTAATCAAAACAAACAAAAAATCCAATTCAATTCAAACTTTAATTCATTCCAGATTTTCCTCGAGCAACTCCATTCAAGATGAAGATCTCTTTGTGCATCTTCCTTTTCGCCATTGTATCCCATTCATTGGCTTTACAAGTAAGTAGATCATTAAACCCCATTTTTTTTATTCTACTCATTCCAATTATTCCATCGTGATCGTTAATTATCGGAATTTAAAAATTTAAATGGGATTTCCTATAAAGTACGTGAGAAAATAAAAGTTATGGGCCCAACCCTCGTTATAACAAAATTTCTTTGAATCAATTGTTATTTGATTTCGTTGTAATGAAAATTTTGTTATAATGAGGGTTTTAAAGCTAGATTCACACTTGTGTTAACACTTGAAGTTAAAAGGAGAAGTCAACTGCATTAGTTCACATTTGAGTTACCCCAATCAAAGATTTACTATTGATAGTTAGATGGACCTTGCTATAACTCAAAGATGAACTACTTCTCCCTACTTTTCTTACTTTTTCTTACTTCAACTTCAAGCGTGAACCTGGCTTTGGTCTCTTGGAGTTCGTTGTAACGAGATTCGACCTGTAATCACTTTTATCCTCACCCAGTCTTCTCTAGGTCAGTGTAAGGCCATTATCAACAATTATATTGTTCTGTCGTAGTTTCTCATAGCGCATATTGCTTAAAGTGAAAATAATTATTATTATGAAAAAAAAAATGGAAATTAGAAAAATGTTGAATTCTCACGTCTCGAGTGAGTGACCCACTACTGTTATATATCAAGACTTGTTTAGTTTATGGGAGGGATGATGTATGGTGCGTATAACATATCGCACTAAAAAATCAGTTCGTTGTAACGAGTTTTGTTTCTAGTTAGCGATCAAAATATTATAGTTTTTACAATATCTTTAAGCACCAATATCTTTTCATTATAACGAGGTTTTTTTTGTCCCTTAGAGCAAAAGACAAGCAGGATATGGTGGCAGCAATGGATATTCTGGTGGGGGAGGTTCCTTCAACGTAGGAAACGGAAATGGGGGAGGATACGGTGGTGCCCAGGGTGGTGCTGGAGGCCAAAACGGTTACAGCAATGCAGGAGCAAATGGGGGAGGATATGGTGGTGCCCAGGGTGGTGCTGGAGGCCAAAACGGTTACAACAATGGAGGAACAAATGGTGGTAGCAACGGAGGTTCCTTTGGAGGCCAGGGTGGCTATGGAGGTGGTCAAGCTGGTGGTCAAGGAGGTTATGGAAGTCAAGGTGGAATTGGTGGTGGTCAAGCTGGAGGTTATGGCGGAAATGGCGGTTTTGGAGGTGGTCAAGCTGGAGGCGACTTTGATTACGAATCGACTGGTGACGAGATTCCAGGCATTGCCGGTCAAGATTATCCTGCTTTCTCCGAGGTTCCTCCAACTTCCTTCAGCTGCCAAAGTCAACAATTGCCCGGGTACTATGCCGATGTTGATGCCCAATGTCAAGTAGGCCGATAAATTTTTTCTGTGACTTCAGTTTAATGTAAACAAAATATTTATTTATAGGTTTTCCACATCTGTCAAGAAGGCGGTCAACAAGACAGTTTCCTTTGTCCAAACGGATCTGTTTTCCACCAACAATATTTTGTATGCGATTGGTATTTCAATGTTGACTGCACAACTTCCTCTGAGTATTTTGGTTTAAACGCTCAGATTGGAATTGCTCCTAATGGCGGCTACAGTGGAGCAGCAGCAATCAATGGATTCTTGTCGGGCGGTTATGGTGGCAGTGCCCAAGGTGGTTACAGTGGAGGAAATGGGGGCGGTCAAGGTGGTTATGGTGGTGGTCAAGGAGGGTTTGGAAGTAATGGAGGTGGAGCAGGGGGATATGGAGGAAATGGTAAAAATGGAGGTGCTCAAGAAGGAGCTGGAGGATATGGAAGCAATGGGGCTGGTCAAGTAGCTGCCTTTGGAGGTGGTTTCTTATCTGGATCTCAAGGGTATTCAGCTAAAAGTGGTGCTGGAGGTTACGGAAATGGAGGTGCAAAGAACGGAGGTGCTGGAGGAGCCACAAATGGAGGTGCTGGAGGCTATGGAGGAGCCACAAATGGAGGTGCTGGAGGCTATGGAGGATTTGGGGGAGCCACAAATGGGGGTGCTGGAGGATATGGGGATGCAAAGAATGGAGGTGCTGGAAGAAATGGAGGTGTAAGAAATGGTGGAGCAGCAAGTGGTGGAGCCACAAATGGAGGTGCTGGAGGCTATGGAGGAGCCACAAATGGGGGTGCTGGAGGCTATGGAGGTGCAAGAAATGGAGGAGCAGCAAATGGTGGAGCCACAAATGGAGGTGCTGGAGGCTATGGGGGAACCACAAATGGGGGTGCTGGAGGCTACGGAGGTGCAAGAAATGGAGGAGCAGCAAATGGTGGAGCCACAAATGGAGGTGCTGGAGGCTATGGAGGAACCACAAATGGGGGTGCTGGAGGATACGGAGGTGCAAGAAATGGTGGAGCTGGAGGCTACGGAGGTGCAAGAAATGGGGGAGCAGCAAGTGGTGGAGCCACAAATGGAGGTGCTGGAGGCTATGGAGGAGCCACAAATGGTGGAGCTGGAGGCTATGGAGGTGCAAAAAATGGGGGAGCAGCAAATGGTGGAGCTGGAGGCTATGGAGGTGCAAGAAATGGGGGAGCAGCAAATGGTGGAGCTGGAGGCTATGGAGGTGCTAAAAATGGTGGAGCTGGGGGGTATGGAGGTAGTAACGGTGGAGCTGGAGATTTTGGAAGAAATGGCGGTGCCCAAGGTGGATACGGGGGTAGAAACGGGGGAGGAAGTGGTGGCGCGAAAATCAATGGCGGTGCTGGTGGATACGGAAATGGAGGTGCTGCAAATGGAGGTGCAGGAGGATATGGAGGCAATGGTGGTGCTCAGGCAGCAAATGGAGGAGCCGGAGGATACGGATCCCGCAATGGCGGATCCAACGGCCAATCAGCTGGAGCTCGATACTAAAGCAAAGTCAAACCCTTTCTTCTCGGGCAGCCATATGATCAACTTGGGAGTACAACATCATAGAATCAGAGAGCCAACTACAACAACGCCAATCATTTTATTCATACTCGCATATTCCTTGATTGCATTGACATCTAGTCGCCACTTCAGTTCCCATTTCACCCATACACCTCCCAACCTTTTATCCCTTTTAACATTTTTATAAATCCTTGCTAGTAGTCAATCGAAACCGAGGCATTTGTGGGCAACTAATTTTTATTTTATCTCCAAAACTTAAAACTCTTTTGTAAATTATTTAACTTATGTATTCTTATTCAGCTATTCCTTTGCTGTTAGAAGCCAGTAGAAGAAACATAAATTTTTCATCTTTTTATACCTCTCTGTTCTTATGAAACAAATGTAATGTGCAATGTTGAAATAAAATCGATAATATATTTACATGAGTTGTTTTAATTCACAACTCAAAGACAGAGCTAGATACATAAGTGCCGGAATAGCTTTCCGCTAATTAGTTATGTCCTTTTTATGGAATTCCCACATTAGTGACCAAATAAAGATGCTGGTGCCCATGTAAGGGGCGAACAAGTAAACAGGGCTGTTCCAGTACTCAAAACCTTTACATACTATAGCACACCAGGAGAATGAACCACCTAGTCTCGTGACTATGCATTAAATCTGCCTAATTAATTAAAAGTACGGGTTATTGGAGGTAGAGACATTCTAAATAATCATCTATTAATTGTTTTCAGTCCATCTCTTTCTTCAAACACCAGTATTTTTAATTGATTCGATAGATTTAAGGCACAGTCACTTGATTAGCTGGTTCATTCTCCTGGTGAGCCTACCGTATCTATGGCATTTTTAACATACAACACTTGTTGCAGCCTCTATTGCCAGTTATTTATATCTTTTTCTTATATTTAATCTATATTGCTCATTTATCTCTCTTGTTATTAGTTTAAGCCTTGCTAGGCATGTTTGGCATTTGCACATGCTGTTCTTTATGCTGTAGATCAGGGTAAATATAAGGGTATGCTCGTTCGCGAGTCTCGGATTGGTCTCGGGATTCGAGATTTTGCGATGTCATTGGCAGCAGCTATGGCGGTTAAGAAATTTGTTTTCTATCACTAATATGTATGCACACTAGATCACATGGGTCACACTTCCAGTATACTTGTGTATGTGTGCACTTTCAGCTACATACTGCTTAACAACGGTTGATTGTTGCTGCAAAATAAACAAAAACAATCACGTATTAATTATTAATAAGCCCATTGTCACAGCTGACAATTTTAATTCAGAATACGTTGGTTGAAAAACAATGAAGATGCATTTGCTAGGTCACCTGATGCATGCAATGTCATCGCAATCAAACGGATCAATCCAGGAACTCTGATCTGGATCTAACCAATGGTGTTCGAGTTGAGAATGGGCATACCCTTATATTTACCCTGCTGTAGATCACCTTTGTTTGGTGTTCCAACAAATGTGATGTGATAAGTCATTTTTAAGTATTAAAGCAGTGTAGTTTAAGCATTCACTAAATGCACAACTCACTCTCTCTCTCTCTTCTCGCCAAGTTGGGCCTCCTTTGGGCCTTTTTTATCTGTTCTAGGCCTACTTCGGGCCTAGTCAGGCTCCTCCTCCAAGCTAGGCCTACTGGAGGCCTAGCTCCCCACTCCGCACCGCCAAATCTGTTTTAACATACAACACTTAATTCTGTTTTTACACTGTTGATTTGTTAGAGAGCACCATATGGAAAAAAACAGTGTAAAAACAGAATTGTCTGTACTAAGGGGATTTCCCTTTTTGCACCATGTTAAATCAAAAAAATTCGTGTAAAAACAGAATTGGTTTATTTTTCTAAACCAAAATCATATGAAAAAAGAACTTATAAAAACAGAATTGGGTATATAAGACATCATTTCAGATTTCATTTACTTTATCATCATTCAACGGTTTCTAGTTCATTTATCAGTTGGATGGCGATGCACGGGTCAAAATGAGACTACAACTCTTAACAATTCCGCACAGTCACAACTTCCCAACTCCCATGAGGAAAACACCTGCAGGATCCTGCAGAAAAACAATCTTCCAAAAATGTTTTGCAGTAAAAAAGAAACATCTTTGCAGGAATTATTTTGTGTGTGAAGTTTTGCAAAATGTTTGCAAGAAGACACGAAAACATTAAAACAAAACTTTTTAAAATCCTTACCACTGTTGTTATAACGAAGAATCATCTGACTGCTTCAAGTTCGTTATAACCAGATACCACCTCCACCACTTCCTGTATCAGTTCTCGCTAACCACCACCAGATAGAACCATAAATCAACAACACCAGATCATCATTCCACACAATCCAGGCCAACATCTCACAACTTTTCCATCTCCAATTCCACAATTTACAACTAAATCCACCTAATTCACTCCCAAATGCTTATTTGTGAAGGGGTTAATGGGCCTTATTACTATTTCTTAATTTCTTTCTAATTGAAAACAGGGCAAAGCCATTTTCTTTACGCTCTGGATTACACTGATATCGCAATCACGGTCACCGCATCGAGTGGTCTTCTAGCGTTAATCATCCCTCAGAGTCAACAGCTGAAGGTTTGTGGGGCGCGCCCCACCTAAAAGTGAAACCGAGAGCGCGCATGCGCAGTCCTGCAAGCGGGGAGCGAGTGGATTAATCAAATTGTGGTGACTTGTAATTTTGTTGCGTGATGCAACGTGTTTTTAAATGGTTTTAATGCAGTGGAGAAAAAATATGAGATGATTATAAGTTGGAGGAAAAAGTGAATCGAATAAATAAAATGTTTTTAAAAAGTGAGTGGAAGTAAAAAGTGAGTGGATTAAATGTTATTTGTGATTTTTATCAACGTAATGGATCATGGTTGTAAATTAAAGTGGGATGGTGTCGTTTGGATGGAGATTGACCGAGTTAAATTGGTAAGTTGGATAAATTGAATTATGGGCTGGTGGACCTCGTTATAGTGAAAGGGAGTAGAGAGTTCTGAGAAAAAGTCGAAAAAAGTAAGATGGTGAATAATATTTCCTATGGAGCCATCAATTGGATGCATCTGTCCGGTGACAATCTTCCAGTAGCATTCTGATCCTAGAAGAAGACTAATCGGTTCCTCCTGACCCGAAGAAAAAATTTAAAAAATCGAATGAAATTTGTCGAAATGTAGAAAAAAGTGTCGAGAAATCAAAATTTCGAATAAAAGTTATGTAAAAAAAAAAAAAAATTTATCTAAACCTAAAAATCGAATGAAATTTGTCGAAAAATAAATTTCTAACTTTAATATCAACAATAACCAACTCCCACACGGAAACAAAAACACTTCCTAACTTATCTCATTCCCGACATCCAATTACACTTCCCAACAACATTAAAGCACAAACCCGTTACAACAATCTCACTTTACCATCATCCACTTCACTATACCGAGGTTCCCAGGGTGAACGAATCCTCAAACTGGATCACACGTGAGAGAGTGAAAGGGAGTGACAAAAATTCTTATCTCACCCCTTTACAATACCCAGAGAAAATACCAAGGAAGAAAAAAAATAAAAAAACTTCCCTCATTAGCATAAAGAGAATGCAAATTAACAAACAAATTAACAATGAAGTCGTTAAATGTAAAGGTCCAGTAAATTTAAGGTATGAATGACTTTTCCCTCCTTTATTCACTTATATAATGAACTGAAAAAGTCTGAATAAAATTTTTTTTTTAAAAAGAAAAAAAAATATTTTATTGTTTATTTCCACTCATTGCACAAGTGACCCGAATGGATCCAATGACCAGATTGTAAGGACGACCTAGTGATTCCTCAAACTTGACTTATGGGAGGTAAAAAGTTTGGAAATTAAAAATTAAAATGTCAGGAATTGGTTTTGTTGATGTTATCTGTTAAATGGGTCTTGATGTGTAAATTATTTGTTTCCTGTGCTGGTTTTCATCATGACATGTGACAAAGTGGGTTGGAGTTGGATGTGTTTTGGTCTTGTTTGAGGACCAATGGGATTGAGGGGAAAGTGGTGAGATTTTTGGAGTTATTTGGTGTTTGGAATTGTGGGATTGAGTGGTGTTTTGTTGGTTTTGTTGTTTTGTACTGAGATTGGTACAACCTGTTTTTTGAAAGTAAGTTTAATAAATACAATTATACAATCGGACCCGCTTATAGCGTCAATCAAGGGACCGGGCTTACATTGACGCTATAAGCGGGTTGACGCTACAAGCGAATCCGCTTACAGCGTCAAAGTGTTGGCCGGACCGCACCAAACGTGACGCTATAAGCGGGTTAACGCTATAGCCGAGGTCGCTACTGGCGGGTCCGACTATATTTAATTTTCTGATTTTTGAATGACTTTTGGGGAATTTATCATGATTTTCCTATGATTTTTTCCTATCATTTTGTTGATTTTCTATGATTTTTCTGAACTTTTGATGACTTTCTAAAATTATGCTAAAATTTTCTAAGATTTTGCTGATTTTCTGGTTTTTGCTGTTTTTTCTGACTTTTATGGTTACTATATCCTGATATTTTAACAAATTAGATGATTTTCTATAATTTTTCTGATTTTACACTGATTTCTCTAAAATTTCCTACAGTTTCCCCATTTTTTGTATGATTTTTCTAATTTCCACACCACCAATCACTTCAATTTTCCATTTTCCTCACTTTTCTCTTAACAATCCCAACAAATACCAATAAAAATCGATTCCTACAATCACACCATGTATCTCACTTTTATGGCACATCAAACTCTTATTAGTTTACTAATAAAACAAAAGTTTATTGCTACTTTAACGTCTTAACCTGACAATACCATCCAATAAAACAAGCGCCATTATTTCCAATTTATTAACCTCGCGTGTAGTTTTAATATTTAAAACAAAAAAATTCAATCGCGTGTCGATCGCCAGCCCAACCTACATACAAATGGCTTCTCAGAAGCTGAACAAAGACAATCCCAATGCGAGTCCTCGTTTTGAGTCACTGATTATATCAATAATGTCATTACCATGACTTATTACCAATGAAAAATGAGGTAAAAAAATAATTTGAATAAAATATCGAATGATAATTGATTTTTAAAAAAATCTAAAAATGGAGTTTTTTTTGTTTTTCTAGAGCAGATCTTTGTGGGGTTTCTGAGATTTTTGATTTTATCGTTTCTCAATGCCATTTTTTATGGTTGTGGAGTAATAGATATGAAACAAAAACTAAAACAAACCAAAAAAATAAAAAAAATAAAAATCACATGACACTGTCCCCGCACCCCACCATCCCAACCGGACCCGCCCGGTTCATTAAAGCTCCTCTACATTAAAAATTCACCTCATACACATCGTATTGTCCTAAATAGAAGCAATTGAAACCGAAAAAAAATTAGGATTCGCGCACAAACTTATTTGTATGCAACTTAAAAAATTCGCAACGACCCTAACTTATTTCCCTTTTCACCGCATAAAAAGTAAACAGCAACAAAATCGTGTTCAAAAAAAAATTATTACGTACTACATCACAAAATAAAAATAAACAAAAATAAATCTGAAAATAAATTTCCAAGAAAAAAATTTGAAAAAATTTAGAAAAAAAATTGGAAATTTCCAGGAATTTTTTTCCTTATGAATTATTGTTATCATTAAAGGGTTAAACCAGTTTCTAATCATAAAAAACTATGGATCGGTCGAACAATTGAACTAAATTCAAATCGATTTTGAATCCAAAAACAGAAATCAGAGCGATTTTTTAAAAAATATCGATTTTTTTTCAAAATCGTTTTAATCGGTCGTGATTTTTGTGATTTTTAGATGTAATTCGACCGGGATTATGTTAAATTGCATTCTTTGGGTGACAAAGTGCACGTCAAGTTGAATTAAGGTTTAAAAGTGGATGAAATCGAATTATTTTGTTGATTTAAAGCGTATCGATGTTTCACAATTTAGTTCGAGTCAACGACATTTAAAGTTGCATCATCATTTTAGTAATCAATTCGGAAATATCTCGAAATCATAACTCGCACAATCCCATTTTTCTTATCTCGATGCATAAACCTAAATAACACACCTTTAGTGGTCAGATGGAAAATTTAATTTGGAATTCTGTTTTAAATTCCAAACAGAATACCATATTAATATTTCCATTTGATCACTAAAGGTGTGTATTATTTTTACAAAAATTCAGTCATTTTTAGCAGAAAATTTGAAGTTGATTTCAAATGTTGAAGAAATTTCTTAAATCTCTAAAAGCAGTTCAAAAGCATCTGAAATCTACAATTACACAATAACCCAAAAAACCCTCATCAAATATTTAAAAAACACATCAAACAAAGTCAGCACATTCCCAAGAAACTCTTCCCCACATTCTAATGCATATACAGGTCAAAATCAATTTCATACGAGGATACCGTTTTTTTCCTCTTCCGGAAGTAAACAACAACTAATGATGTTCCCGGAAGAACTACCAAGCTTCTTGTTGCTCGTTATTCGCGTACTCGCTTATAAATGGCTTAATCATCCTTTAATGCACAAAAAACTGCCTTAACCTTTCTAATTCTCAAAAAAGACTTAACCTTCCTTTTAAGCAAGAAAAACTCGATATCCTCACACGAATTAAATAATAAATAAATGAATAAATAAATAAATAAATAAATAAATAGATAAATAAATTAACTGCTTACCGTAACCGGTCAAATTCAAGAGCATGCCCGGGTACACTTGATCCAATATTTCTTTATTTATTGTATTATTATGTAGGTTTGGAATATTTCTTTCTTTGGACTGGAAAATATGGCACCCGGTTTCAGAAGTCGTCACGTTTCTTGTAAATCAACCGCATGTCATTACATCATTCTGTAAAAAAGAAAAGTAATTTAAGATTTCATAAAGATGTTAATAAAGATTAAAGAAATAAAATAAAAGATGAATAAATGGGGGTGAATCGGGCACACCTAATGTGTTTATCCCACTTTTATAAGTTTTATAGCCATAATTAGAGTATTGGAAAGAAATAAAATAAAATAGGAGCAAAGAATGAAAAAGGATCGAGTTCAATCGTGGAGCAATGATCAATTAATCAATCAGTATAGTATGTCGAAAAACAAAATCAGTGTCAATTTTGTCTATACAGTTGGACCTGCCAGTAGCGACCTCGGCTATAGCGTCAACCCGCTTATAGTGTCACGTTTGGTGCGGTCCGGCCAACACTTTGACGCTATAAGCGGATTCACTTGTAGCGTCAACCCGCTTATAGCGTCAATTTAAGCCCGGTCCCTTCATTGACGCTATAAGCGGGTCCGACTGTAATTTGGTTTAATTTATTTTTGTCGTTACTTTTCGATACAAGGGAACGTGGAATTCTGGATGATCTTATTTGATTGGGTTTACGAGGTAATACGATTCATTTTATTAAGGATTATTTGACTCATCGATTGTTTTCAATTCGAGTTGGGAATTTCATCAACATTTTCCTTACTTTTCAATATAGTCGATTTCGGTATTTTGATATTCAATAATTTTTTTTTAATTTTTTAAATTTAATATTATTTTTCCTTTACTTTCATACTTGACATTTAAAACCTCACCAGCCTTAAGCACAAGTTCCAAAAAATCCCATTTTTATTTCCCTTTTAGATAAACCCCAAAATTAAAAACAAAACTTGTATACTCTGAGATAAATCTCAAGCACCACAAGCTATAAATTACATTTTTTCACAATTGCAGATAAAACAAACAACAATTTGAGCCTAAATATGGCTAATACCATAATCTACTTTCCTCTTCATATTTTTTATCATCCAAACACAACATTCCTCAACTTCACCATCAAAATTATAACTCATGACCAAGCAGCCATCAAAAACCTCATCAAAATATGATGAAATGAGAATACCAACATACCAACCCTACAAATCGCCTTATCATGTCATTAAAACACATTCAAACTACTCTATAATTATATAGTAATGGTGACAATTCACACAACAAATCTTATTCACCTCTAATAACCACACCCACATCTCATTTTTCTCATCCAAAAGTTGTTTTTGTTTGTATTTCCTCACTTAATCTTAAACTGCGATGAGAATGGGCTAATTTGTCCAGTTTCTGACCCACTTTATACAATCGCACCCATTAGTTTCGTCATTTTTATTTTTTTATTCTCGCTTTTTGTAATCCCTCAACACATATTCGTGTATATTATTTTTGATTTTTTGTGTGTTGGTTAAAAATTGCTTGAAATATGTTGCAAGCCTGCGGCTTAAGGAAAAATTGGGTGGCGAAGATTTTGTTCCCACAGTAATCGTCGTTAGAAACTGAGCTGGTTTATCAACTTGCAATTGTACGTATGAAATGAAAAAGTGTTAAAAAAGTACAAGTTGATGGAAAAATATAAAAATATAAAAACTCAATTTAAAAAAAAATCAAATAATTAAGTGTTATAAATATTTTAAAGTGCAGAAAATAGGTCTAGCAAGGTCTAAAATGTGACCTATAAATATTTAGAAATACAAGACATTACTATAATTACAAATTTTGGATTATTTGTATAATAATTACACAACTTTTTACCACAATCTGATAAAATCAAACTAAATATCCTCACAAAAACAATCACAAAAACCAAACTTCAAAAAAAAAATTTTTTTCTTTAAATTTTAATTCCTATCTGCCAATCACTCCAGACAATTCACCTCAAACTTGACAACCATAGTTAATACATCATGAAATAAACCCCAAAACTGGTTTCAAATCCTGCCTGGAATCACAAAAAATAAACACACATACCACACCAAAAAAACAAAAAAACAAAAACCCAATCAGATAACCAAAAAAAAACTGCCTCAATCCTATTATCACTCAACTAAACTCCTCACTTCCGCCTTTTCTACCTCTTTCACCACTAACCTAACCCACAGACTCCATCAAAACAGACCAGACAAGATGGATGAAATACTTTGAACCCTTTTGCTTTATTTTCTATATGGGTTGGAATCTGTAATGACCCACGACGGTTTGATTAGAACAGCAAAGAGGCGCTCGGCCAGCGAGCCACATCCATACGCAATGAGCCCTCCCTAGAGAAAGTGTGTCAGATGTTCTTTTCTTTGGGGCGCCGTCCGCCTCACGTCCACTTGTCGGATGCCCCGATTCCACAATCAGCCTCTCCCCGCCTACCGATCCGCGAGGCACTATATAAAACGCTCCACGTAATGGCACCATCACAATCTCGTTGGGAACCATAGCAGAAACACATCGCAAACACAGCTCAGGTGAGACCAATTTTTCAGACTTGATAACTGGCTTTGCTTCTCATGATGTTAGTTGCTTCTTTCGTTCGGTAGCGATTCAATGAACTTTCACAATACTGGCTTTTGAGCGGTGCAGGAAAGGCAACTTTTTCACGGGCTTTTTAAATGTTGTCGAGCGACTTTATTTGCTTACCAGATTACTACTTTATTTGGTTTCTAGCTAATATGACTTTTAATCTTGTCGTCAAACGTTCGGACATTAGTTTTAACTGTCCATTGGATCCCATTGAAATTTCCAGTATGAATAATTGGATTAATGAGAATATTTAATAGTTTTAATTTGTTGCTTTGGTTAATGTAATGACCATTTGAAGCTTGTTTCAATTGACACTCAATTGATTATAATTGGTCTGTTTATCGATTTGTTCACTCAATTTAATTTCAATTAACTTTTCTAAACATTATAATCAATTCTGGATGAGTGTAATTAGTAAAGTTCAACTTAAATCTGTCTCATAAATTGCCCGCAAAATGCAATTTAAATTTCAATTATGTGGGGAAAAGGGTCAATGACTGGATGCATCTTATTCTTCTATTGAATACAAATTCTATTTACAGAATCTCCAGCAAAATGCAAGCCATTTTTGTCGGGACGATTCTTCTGGTTATCTTGAGTATATGCACAAGTGCCAAAGTAAGTTTGTTGCTATTTAGCGAATAGTGTGGTTGATTAACTGGTTTTGTTGACAAATTAGAATAAAAGACAATATGGTGCTGCCGATGAAGGCAATGGATACGGTCAAGCCCAAGAGATAAGCAATGGTGGAGGGTATGGAGGAAACGGGAATGGAGTTGCAACAGATGCAGGCTATGGCAATGGCAATGGCGATTTCAGTTTCATCGACCCATTCCGTTTCATGCAAGACAATCAAGTGAATGGAGATGAAATTCCAGGCATAGCTGGACAAGATTATCCAGTTTTCTCTGATGCTCCACTCACCAGTTTCAGCTGTGAGAATCAAGCTTATCCTGGTTATTACAGTGACATTGAATCAAGATGTCAGGTATGGAATTGTTTTAATTGTTGTAGGATCACTTGTTTGAATAGACATATTTTGTTTTGTAAAAGGTCTTCCATATATGCCAAGAAAATAACCGCATGGACAACTTCCTCTGCCCAAATGGTTCCATTTTTAACCAGCAATACTTTGTGTGTGACTGGTATTTCAATGTTGATTGTGAGCAGTCATCCAGTTTCTACACCCTCAATGCTGACATTGGCAAAGTCTTCTCAGCTTACAGCAGTTATACAGGAGGAAATGGAGCTTCAGCTGGAGGTTATGGAGGCAATGGAAATGGACTTGCAGCAGCTGGTGGCTATGGAGGAAACGGAAATGGAGCTGGAGCTGCTGCAGGAGGTTACGGAGGCAATGGAAATGGTGCTGCCGCTGAAGGTTATGGAGGAAATGGAAATAGTGCTGCTGCTGGAGATTATGGAGGTAATGGAAATGGATTGGAATCTCTTACCAGCTACAATGGCAATGGCCAAACAGCAGCATTTAAAATATCATCAAATGGTTATCAAGAAAGAAATGGGCAACAATCTTCATCCTACCAAACCCAAGTTTCCTCAAATGGTTACAGTGGAAGTAATGGTGGAGCCTCTGCAAGTTTTGGAAGAAATGGACAAGCTGCAGCTGCATATGGAGGTAATGGCAATGGTCAAGCTTCTGCAAGTTATGGAGATAATGGTAATGGACAGGCTAATGCTAGAGGATACGGAAGCCAATCCAGTAACAATGGAAAACAGTCAAAGTTCAGCAGTAGCTTCAGTCAATCAGCACAAGGTTCCAGCTATGGCAGTAATGGACAAGCAGCTGCTGGGGGTTATAGCAGTAATGGTGGAAATGGACAAGCAGCTGCTGGAGGCTATGGTGGAAATGGACAAGCAGCTGCTGGAGGCTATGGTGGAAATGGACAAGCAGCTGCTGGAGGCTATGGTGGAAAT
>JAQIXT010000803.1:0-23977 GCA_034700445.1 Stenotaenia linearis | reverse complement strand
AATGATTTTTAAGAGATGATATTTGAAATTGATGATATTTTGAAATGAAATATTTCATTTCATAAAATTCACTTTATCGAATTATTGTTTTATTGAATGTCATTTTATCTAATTATCGTTTTATCGAATCGTTAAAACGATAATTCGATAAAATGACGTCGATAAAACGTACCTGAACCATTTCTTGGATATTCCGTAGATTCTTTTAGAAGGTAATCGACCGAACGTCCCTAAACGGGTCGATATTTCTTTGTATTTTTATGTTATTTCCGTTATTTCCGCTCATTTTTCTCGATTTCTTGTCAATTTCTTTGATATTCCGTTTAATGAATTTCTTCGCAATAGGTGACATCCGGTTGACTTTAATCGTTAAAACGATTAAAACTCGATGTCGGTCGATATCGATAAAATAACGTTAATTTCATCGCATTTTAATATTATTTTGTCAAGTCATTGAAGTCCGTTTCACCAGTGTTCAGTGAAGCGACAGCACCATACACTAACCCTTTCGATGGTCACGTGACGGACCGCGCACGGACCGCCTATCTTGAACCTATATAAGTTTGCGTTATTTCACAATAAAGTTAGTCAAGTGACTTTTCTTTTGCTGACAGCCAGTCGAACCGAGTGCTAAGAAATCTCAACCAAAGACTCCGTTGTTCATTCATTGTGATTTCAACATGCGAAACTTCTTCTTCACGCCTAATTTGGAAGATATTACACAAAATACAATGGTTAGATCGTTATGGAAAGATAATTTACTTAGTTACATATCTTCAAACAACAAATGGCCAAATCCATGGACTGGCAATGCATGGTTTGAGATTGAATTGAATATTTGTAAACAAGTGAATTCTCTAACGTGTCCACAGAAATTCAAACGAGAACTAAGAAATACTGTAAGATATGTGGGGATGGAATTCTGTCATTGGCTCAGATATTTAGAGCTGACAGCAATTGGATCAAATTGGAGAGATCTGAAGGTATGTATACAAAACGTAAGATGGGCAGCATTTGGAAAAATCGACAAAAGAGCTACGGCCAGGATCCTTTCTCAGTGTAAAGAATTCTCTTTGCCACTGAGATTTAAAATTGCCTGCGTATTTTGTATTTCGAGTGTCATACGGGAGATTTGGAGGAAATTACCACCGAAATTAAATTTAGTGGATTTTAAGGAAATTATCAAAACACATAACGTGTTAGCTATTCGGTTTTGGATTTCGATTCTAATGCACAAAATTAATTTACGACAGTTACGTTTCATTCTAAAATATCAATTATTTTGCACTGCTATACAATATAGAAATATTAGTGCAGCTATTTATTTTTTTAAATTGCTTTCAAAGGATTATGTTGATACTGTTGATCATAGGGATATTGTCTTTTATAGAGGGCTCGTTGGTCGTGGTTATCTTAATGTCATGTGTAGCGAAATTATCGTTTACTTCCTGCGACGTATATATGTGCATGATTTAGATCAGCTTTTTAATTGGAGTCGTTTTCAACATAATGTTTTGAAGTTGTTATTTTGTGATCCGTCTTATTCAGGAATTTCAGGGTATATTTTTAAACACACTCTAAATCGTGTGACTAGTAATTATGAATTTGATTTTTTGCTTGAATATATCTTCAAAATGACTTGTATTTATCGTTCTCATACTTGTAGATGTGTGAGGTTTTTATGGATTTATGGAAAAGAAGAATGGAAAACTTATATTTTGGAAAGTTCACTCCTTGCAAAAATGTCCGATACCATATTGTGTGATTACATACTTTACCATTAGCTTATCACGTGACCCGGGCGACGCTGCGACGTCGTACATAAAGCCCGACCATTGCAGTGGACACTAGCAGTTGCTGGAGCTAGTCATCCGATGTAAACAGCAATTGATTGATTAGCCAATGCGATAATAAAAGATTTAAACATTTTAGCTGTTATTGTTATTTTTTACTTAAAAAACCCTCTTTATTTATGGGGATTTGAATCAATGTAATTTTTTCTTATTCTATAAATAAAAGAAAGGCCCCGCAGGGCCCCTTTGAACAGCAATTAGAGACGATTAAAATCAAAATAGATTTCAATTTATTTAATTCCATTTCCGATTATTGAGGATTCCAGATCATAACAATAGGATCCAATATGGTGACAAATAGGATTTAAAGGGATCCATTTGATACCTTTTGGCTCCTATAACCATATCACAACGAAATATCGCGCGATAAAAATCGATCTTATTGGAGTTTTTTAGGTTAGGATGCTGGGATGGAGATTCCCACATTTAATTTGTCATGTTTTTAGAGGTTTTGGCACGATATTTTGTCGTGTGATATTTTGCCGCGCGATATTTTCTCGTGGAACCACCTATGACATGTATGTGTAAAAGGGACCCACGTCAAGTGTGCAATTTCCAATTATTGACTCATTTTTTTACCATTACTAGCTAAAATTATTCAAATATTTTTGTTGTTGATGTGTCAAGGATAGAAACTCACTCCAATTTGTTTTCTAATTTCTCGTAAAATCTCAGCAAATAAGGAGTGTTATGTATAGCGATTCAATTAGACCTGCAATCAAAGACTCTGTATGGCAAGCCATTTTACTTTTTATTAAACATTTTTTGATATCAGCAAATACCCTTGTGCCATTTTAGTTTTTATTTGTTAATTCTTGATATCAGAAATTCAATTCTTGACAGTATATCAGAAATTCAAGAATTTAAATTTCTGATATCAGAAATTCTATTTTTTGATATCAGAAATTCGAATTTCTGATATCAACAAATGTTTAATAAAAAGTAAAATGGCTTGCCATAACTGTACGACATTCATTGCACTTATGCAAACTATTACCTTGGTCAATACACCTCTTCACTTCTTCTGCTTTGTAAAGTAATCCAGGTCCACCTTGATTGAAATCAATTGCTATAGTTTCAGGTGGAGGAGACTTAGATATTTCTTTTGGGCTCTCAACATCAGTCAGATAATGAAACGGAGGCAGTAACTAGACAACGATTTAAAAATCATTTAAAATCATTTAAGACAAGTACATCATACCCGTATGTATTCTTTAGGTCCGGAGATTGTGGCTGAATTATACAATTGACAACGAGATGAAAGAACAAAACTTGCCATTCGATTATTGCCGTAACACCATTGCAACATCATCAACAACTAAAGAAGAAAATCATAAAATTTAAATATGAAATTCAGCGATCTATTTGTTTTCCTTACCTATTCCGGCGACCCAGCATATATTCCAACATCTAATGTAACGCTCCCACCAAGTTGTCGTTGGGTAATACGAGCAAAACCAATCAAGGGATTCCCAAAATTCACTTGGACCATATTCGGCTCACCAATTACTTTTTCTTCAAGTAAATTTCGGAGATGGTGATATGCAGGAAAGCAATGGCTCCAAACTCCCTAAACAACCAAATTATTATTTATTTATTTCCAAAAATTTATGATTTCCATGAGACATTTCTTCATGGTTTTAGCTGGCTTCGGACAAAACGCGCTGGGTACACCAAATTGGGGGGAGCGTACTGGGTAACCTAACCTAACCTTACACCAGAAGTGTTTTTAATTACAAAAGCAACCTCTTCTACATAAATTTTTATTGAACAGTGTATTTTAATTACAAAATAACAAATTTGTTTTAGGACTTAGAAAAATTTTATTTTTATTCAGAAAAAAAGTACATGTATTTGCAAAATTTTGTTATACAAAAAAAATGAAACCGGGTATAACTTGGGGAAAAAATGCAAATGAACATAACTTCGAAAAAAATGAAAATGGGCATAACTTCGGGGAAAAAGATAAAACCGGGCATAACTTCGAAACGGAAGT
This sequence comes from Stenotaenia linearis, assembly GCA_034700445.1. Classification (NCBI taxonomy): domain Eukaryota; kingdom Metazoa; phylum Arthropoda; class Chilopoda; order Geophilomorpha; family Geophilidae; genus Stenotaenia; species Stenotaenia linearis. Next base: position 20,128 of record JAQIXT010000803.1, on the reverse strand, counting down.
TTATATTTATGCCCATTTTCAAAGTTATGCCCCCTTTTTTCCACCATTCGAAGCTGTTCTGATACCTCAATTTTGAATAAAAGTCGAAAAACTATCGAAAAAGACTGAAAATCACTGATATACATGGAAATAGAGCTAAAATTTCCATTTTTGGTGCTAAAATTGCGCTAGAAGCCTTCATTTAAAAATTAGAAGCCCTCTCCCACATCCCCCCACCCTATGCACTTGCGCCCAACTTGAGTCTTGGATTTTGAAATTATTTAGTCTATATTATAATCGTAATAATTTTCTTAAAGTATTTATTAATCAGATTTAATGTACATAGGGATAACCAGATAAACCGTTTTCCCAGCTTGACAAAAAAAATTAAACTCCATCATATTGCTCAAAAGGTGGTGGCATTTACTGTAGGAAAGAAAATTAAAATAAAGGTCTTTATTTTGTTCAAACTATATAGACATCCATCACTTACGTCGTTACTACATATATAACCCAACCACTTTAATCACCAATTGTACATCAAACTACCACTACCATAATTAAATCTTTTATACAAGTCCATCGCCAGCACAAGACTCTGTTCATCTTATCGCAATTGACTACTCTATCGTACACTTTTCCAGATATCCGAAGGGTACACCATTTTATAAAAAGTCATGCCAATTAATGTTCACAGGGACCATCAATACCATAAATACGATATTCTCCTTTCAGATATTTTTTTATCCTATACTCCCAAGTTGCGATAAACAATTGCAAAAATGAAATACAGTCGAGTCAGGGTTAATTGGAACAGCCGTTTTGAAGAACCAAACCAAATCAGCAAAAATAAGCAAAATTTACTTATTTGAAACAAATTTCGAGACAATACAGTAATTGATAGATAGTATGCATGTGGAGGTCATTGTCTGAGTAAATAATGAATAGCCATAGAAGATTTACTTGGTAACGAACACATGAAATTCAAATAGTGTAGTAATTTTTCATTTTTCGTAAATATTGTCACAAATATTTATGAAAGTATTTTTGATAAAAAATTTTCTTTGATCAGTTTCAAAATTCATCTAAATTCAACTCAAATTTGTCGCTTGTAATGCAATAATTTGACTTTGTTTAATGGAAAAAAAAAGGCACCTTCATTTTTTGCTGCTTTTATTCAACTGCGCATTATTGAGGCAGCCACTAATTGGGCCAAAGATGTCAAAGCCAGTGTAACCCGATTAAGCCGAATCGACTGTACATTAAATGCAGATAAATCAACAATTTTGGTTTTCAATAAATATAAGATGGATACTCTCAATTTTTTCAACTCACATACAGTATGCTAGAGTTTTGTGGATATATAAATGTAACGTTTGTCAAGTGGTAAGACGACAACCTTTCTCTTAACAATTTTTTTTTTCTTTTTGTTTTGTTGAAAAATCATTTCAATATTTTTTGGATTGAATTTCCCTAGCGAACAAAAAGCAATAAACTAATAAGCTAAAAGCTATAAGGATTAAAATTACTGTATTCCATTCCAAATTATTTTTTAAATAAGTAAATTGAAAGCTGGCACATGACAGAGATTAGCAGTGAAGCCAAATTCCTACCTGTGAAATTATAAATACGGTATCACTTCACGTGGAGGAATTTAAGATGCACAGTATATATAATAAAAATGCGTGTATACTGCAAGTAGAGATTGCGTCTGATATTTCATGTTTATTTTGTGATTACCAAAATGATTATTTTATAGCAGTTGCAATCAGCACAAGTGGAAATTCATTTCCTCACATTTATTTCCGGCTAACCTTTTTCAATATTAAATGTTTTAGTTCATCATATCTCCAAATTACAACGATTACGCCTTCGTGCAGGAGAGTTTACATTAATTTAGCAAGTCGAAATGTTTAAATGCTTCCAGGAAATGACTAATTGCGTTGGTTATAAAAGCGCTGGAAAGGAAAAACTATTGTACTAATTCATCTGCGAGAATGCCTAAGAAAATAGTGTTTTTGCTACTTGTTGTATTTTTATTTGCAATTTGCTCAGCAAGAAAAGGAAGTTCAAGTTACAAACCTTCGAAACCAAGTCATAGACCTCCTCCACCTCCCCCTCCTCGAAGACCTCCTCCTCCTCCACCTCCCCCTCCTCGAAGACCTCCTCCTCCACCTCCCCCTCCTCGAAGACCTCCTCCTACTCGAAGACCTCCTCCACCTTCCCCTACTCGAAGACCGTCTCTACCTCCTACCCATAGACCATCTTACACTACAATAAGACCGAGTCATCAGTCAACATTGCGACCACCATCTCATACAACATTTCCATCTGCTTATGGAACAACTCGCATAGGTGGTCTTAATCCGAGCTATCCGTCAGGTCATACAATTCAGCCTCAGATATATCCCGTTGGTCCTGGACATCACCAACCCGGTGGTCTTAATCCGAGCTATCCTTCAGGTCATACAGTTCGGCCTCACATATATCCCGTTGGTCCTGGACATCACCAACCCGGTGTCTATTACCCTCAAAAGCCACAGAACCTGCCGCACGTGCCACAAGGTCCAATTATGCCTGTTATCATAACAGGAACAAAATATAAGGGCCCGAAAGGTCAGTAATTGCAAAATTCAATTACGGTAATCGTACAGTCATATTTTCATCATTTATCCAAGTTTATTTGAATAAATGGTGAAATTATAACTGATATATTTACAAAAATATTTAAAAAAGCATACTGATTAATGTCTTAATTCTTTTTCGCAGGTCCAAACCTGAAACTTAAGGTTAGTATTTCAACTTTCATTTAAAATTATTTAGCTTTGTAAAGTGCTTTGTTGGTAAAGAAGGGCGTAGATAGAACAAGGATTGTAATTTTAGATTTTTTAATAATATTCACATTGTGCAATAGAATTCACAAAAATGTTATTTAAATTATTATTTTCCCTCCCTACAAAAAAGTTATAATATTCAGTATAAGATTTTTGAGAATTCTTGAAAAAAAAGGACAAAAACAATCAAAAATCATAGGTAGCGGGAAATCATTAAATACTGGTGGATCTAAAAACCAGTCGACAATTTTCTCAGTCTAGTGACCTGTGCACACATTGCTTTGCTACCAAAATTGCGCTTGATATTTATTCTATTGTTTTATACTTCAAGCTTAAAGGCAGCGTTCATCATCATTATTACTACGATGATCGCGGTCGCCTCCGATATCGAGACCCAGAACTATACCCTCTATACTCATCAACAATTCCTACGACAACAGTTAACATATCGAGCTTAGATGTAAACTGGACTCGTCCACCGCACCAATTGCAGACGCCTTCATCCTCGGAATTGGAAGTTGATGCCAGTCACTTGGCTGCGAATTGGTTCAAAAACCCTCAACAACCTTAATAAAGTATTGTATTGGCTAATTTTTCACGTAAATGAGTATTATTAAATAAAACATGCTTTAAATGAAATTTAATGACAAATGGTATTTCCCACTGGAAAATTACCAGTTGTCTAAATAATATTATATGATATCAAATGATATATTAAATTCTCATTTCCAAACATCTCCTGTGGTGAATTCTAGCAATGTAACAAATTTATTTTTTGCTTCATCTCACTTGATTGTATCATGCCATGCAATTAAAGAATAAATCCCAGAAGAATTGAAATCAACTCATCCAATTGTGGACATTAACTTCATAAAAACTATGATATAAGCATATCAATGCCACAAACTCCTTAACAATCACAAACCTGCAACTTTTTTCTCTAACAGAGAAAAAACTTATTTAACAAAACTTGCTTTGAAGATAAATTTATTTTTGAAAATAATTGTGGAATGCATAATAAAACCAAACATTGGTTTGGATGCCACATAAAAACAATACAAAAAAAATCAAACACACTACAACTAATAAATTTCCAAACTGTATTTTTAAAAAATAAATCATAAATTATGCATAACTTAATAAAAATAAAATCCGTTGACCTAAACATAGTATCACACACATTAATACGGTATTGTAGAAATCTATACTCATCAAATCTACAGTATTAAGTAATTACTTTAATCAATAATGTAACAAATCAAAACTAACCAAAAATTTTGAAAAAAACAAATCCAAATCATGAATTGGCTACAGAGGCACAAAGGCAGTCTAAAGTTAAATAAATTAAAAAATTCGTAAGCTTTTACGAAGGTTGTATCACACCGTATAAAACGACCCTGTTGAAATTTAAAAAGAAAATGTAAATCGCAAAAGCAAATTTTTTAATTTTTTTTCTTTCGTATTTTTTCGAATTTTTTTTTACAAACACAGTTGTTTTCACAAAGAAAAAAAAACCATTACAGTACATATATTTACAGTTGGCTTTAGGATGGACGGTCTCCTCTAAATAGTTTCTACTTTGTGCATACCTGTTGACTACAAACGAATGTAACATCGCTTACATTCTAACTTCTCACAGTACATTATTTACAACAGCCGTCGTTTCATTTACATAAAGAACAACGTCTCCAACTAATAGAATTAATTAGCTATCAAAACCATAAACATTTTTTTCAATGTGGTCTTTAGTATTAACTTATATTTGTCCTAAAATAAATTCAACCACTGTAATGAAAAAAATAATATTCTGGTACTAAAGACGGCGTTTGATTGAAAAAATATTTTATATTTAAGTTGAGGTAGCCATGATAAGCCAATTCTCTCGTACTTTCACTAATACACGCTAAGAACATTCACACTACGAGCAGTTTCGATACTTTGTACAGATAATAATTAGATTTATATTACACACTGATTCACACGCATCACGGCAGTGATAAACTTGAAATTGAGATTTGTTATAAATATCAATGTTGTTAGTTGCCTTTCAATTCGGCCCACCGAGTTTCAAAAAATGCACGCATGTTATGTCCTGCTTTACCGACGGGAGAATCGTCTTCGTTAAATGTTTCGCAGTTATCAAAAATAAGCCGAGCGTCGACACAAAACTCTTCTTTCGATTTGTAACTGAAGTATAAAAATGAAACGTTAATTTTCATTTTTATAACTTTGAACAAAAATTTCTTACCTTCCGTCTGCTAATTTTTGTTTCATTGTACTTAAGTCCATTAGTTTCTTAATCACTTTGCGGTACGATGGAAATTGTTTGGTGTTGACTGGAAGCAGAAAAGGCCACGCGTCTTCGTGCACTTCCATTTCTCGAAGAAATGTTCTGAAAATTTATAGAAATTAAGAATTTTGCTTTTAAAATGTGTAAAATATTAATTAACCTGCAAGGAGCGAATTCCCGACTAGTCCTATTTTTGTCTTTCGCTTTTTCAGTAGTCTTAGATTTGTCCGCCTTACTCGAGTGCTTTTCAGATTTCACGCTTGCTTCTTCCGGTTCATCATCTTTTGACTTATTCACAGACTCTTTTTTTCTTACGCTTATTGTACCAGTCGGAGCACTTTTTGACTTACTTTTAACTGGCTACATAGCAAAATAGCAGAAATAATATTTAGAAACGTTACAAATGGTTAGTTAACACACAATCACCTTTTGATTACATTGAAAACACATCCATTTCCCTTTAGGCAACCTAAAAAAATGACAAGTAACGTTAGAAACATTAAACTGCAAACAAATTTTAAAAATTGCAAACCGAGACAATGGTGGATCTAAGCAATCCGTATGATATGCTTTGGGACAACTGCTGCAAGTCACTAAATTTTTCCCTTTTTTGCTACACACCAGACAAATGCGATCACCAGTTGCCTGTATAAACAAACGAAAAAATTAATAAAAGTTAACAAACCAAACCAGTGCTAATCCCTACCTTATTTAAACACTCGTTACAATACCAATCGCCATCAGGTATTGATTCCATTTTAGGTTTAAAGCAATACATGTGATAGCCTTTATCACAACCGTCGCACAACAGCAACATTGCTTCGTTATCTCCACTGTTACAAAATTGGCAACTCTACAAAATAAATAAATTAGAATATGATTCTTCTAACAAATTATCATAACATTACAGCTTTCATTATCGACTTATCCCAAGCGATGCAATTTTCTAATAAACTAAGGCACATAGCAAGTTGGGCTGACGTTTCGACTTTCTCAACTGCGAGCCGCCACTGAATCAATCGAGGTGGTGGCTCTTCCGGCATTGAAGCACTTTTATCTCCTGAGCTGTTGCCATTATTAGAGCTTGTGTTACCACTATTTCCAGTGTGAGATAAATTCGAAATGTTCAAATCGTTTGTACTGGAAGAATAAAATTAAGAATTAATTTATAAAATTTATTTTAAAATAAACTATTTTAAATACTTATGGCCTAAAGGTGGTTTGATGTAACGAGGTTCTATGTGTATTTCCAAATCAAGCAATCGAGCACGCGCAACGTCAACGATCGAAACTGCCGAATCGTCAACTTCGCACGCAGCTCTATATTTAACTTTCGAATCTGTTGACGCCTTGCCCGATGGCTTCCAGTTCTATTTAGAAAAAAGTTGATTAAAAACCTTTTATTTAATTCAGTAATATTTCGAAATCTTACTTTAACTTGCATGCTAGAATTGATCAGCTTTTCTTCTAGCGACTCGACATGTTCCAAAACTGATAAATCAACTCTTCGCGCTATTTCAACAGACCACGATTCAGGATCATCAGGTTCGGCTGCTCCGCCAATACATTCCGCAATTTTATCGTCGAGTTCGTCCACTTCAAAATCGAACACAACTAAAAGAAAAAAAATCCCAATATATATTATTTTTGGAATTATAAAAAGTATGAAACCAACCATTTTCATCTCCTTTGTTACTAGCTTCGCACGCAAACTCTTCGTATTTTTCCAGTTGCTTGTAAAGCATCCGCTCTCGGATTCCGCGCTGATGTAATGCTTTCATCAAATCTTTCACTTGACTCGCAGAAGAAATTCGCCACCAACCTCGTTGTAATTCTAAAATAAATATCACAAAATTACACATCACGTTTGCATCAAAACATCATCACTCATTACCGAGAGGAATAGGTTTTGGTTTTGCATATGTTTTTAACTTATCTACACCAAAGTCCAAGGTTGAGTCGTTGATAGCTGGTGAAACATTATTTGAAAAATAATCAGCCGAAGGTGTACACGAATAATTCGAAAGTGAATTTGGTGTTAGTTTTGTTGAGTTGTCCGCATTCATTGCTGAAGGAATATTGCCGTTCATTATTCCCAGTGGTAGTGATGAGAATGGCGGGGTATTAGGATACAAGCCAAACGAGTTGTATTGCAGTGGCAGTGGGAATTTCACATGATTCGCATTTTTTGACATGTGGATTCTCGTCAAGGACGTCTCATCACAGGGCATACGAGGTAAAAGGCTAAACCAGGGTTTTCCTAAATTTTTGTCTGGTGAAGGTTTCAAAATGTTCTCCATAGAAAGACAAAACGAATCGTAACCGGAATGGTTTAGAGATTTTGAATCTGTGACTGGATCTGCACTAAATTCGTTTTTAGGAGAAGCATCAAAACACACACCATTTTTTTCTGATTTTAAGTTTGTTTCACTCTTGGAGTTTGTAATAAAATCTTCAGATTTACTTTGAGCACTGTTCCCTTTGCTCGATTTACAATCAATTTTATCATTTTCGACATCACAGTTTTTCTCCACTTTTATGCTAATTTGTTCGTTTTCGTTGGAGTCTTGTTCACACTTTTTTCTTTCCACATTTCCTTCTTCTTTATGGTGTCCGTTAACACTCTTGTCCGAATTTGCAATCGTAACACTTTCCTCTTTCTTAACATCACATTCTTCTTCCTCCATTGGCTCGTCCATCAATTCAGATGTTTCTACCCCTTCGGCCAACACTCCTCCAGAAAAAGGTAAAACCCAATAGCGACGTTTGTAACGGTCTTGCCCAAAGGACATACCACGTAATTGCTGATTGGCTTTAGCCAATTTTCCTCTAAACTGGTTCATTTGCTATTTTAACAAAAAAAAATAAGTGAAACTGAATTAAATAATTATCAATTATATTTTACCCTCGAGAGTTTATCAATTTGTTTCTTAAGTTCATCTAAACTCATGCCAATTTCCTCTTCCTGAAGTAGAAAAAAAAATAAATTTCACACCCAATTATTTATTTATTTAATTTTTTTAAAATTTACCTCCTGCTCTTCTTGTTCCATTTCACCATGCCCCGTAAGCTGAGATCCTTCACTTTCATTTCCACTTCCATCGTCTTCCTCTTCTTTTCCTGCTTTTACTGGTGAATTATTTGTTGACATTTGTTCGATTTTATCATCTTTCTCCCTCTCCCCTTCTACAGCCTCCATTTTTTGAGTGAGACGCAATTTTTTATTTTGTATCGATTTAAGCCTGAAACGAAACACAAAAATTAACACTAATACATAAATTAATCTTTTTAAAAAACTTACTTCCTCAACTTTCCTTCAATCATCCACTTGTCCTTCCGCAAACTTGCCACTAATTCGATACTGGTATCAATTTGGCGGCAAATGGCACGACTGCATAGTAATTCGTTGCAAATAAAAGCCAAAATACTTGCTTTTTGCGTTGCATTCAAAGATAAGTACGGTCGTTCTGTCAACCACTGACTCATTACGTTGTTTTTACCACCAAAAGCTTGAATGAAAATCCTTAGAACCTCTGAGATCGTATAACCAGTAATGTCCACTTCTTTCAAAGCTTGTCCTAAAACACTTAAGTGCTTTTTAAAAAAAAAACCGAAATTAAATTTTCATTTCAATGTTAGCACTTCCTAAAATAATTTACTTTTGTATTGATGGGAGGCCCAGGATCTTCGATTGCACAAGTTAGGAGATGGTGAATGATAGAGATTAATTCTTCTTCTGCACTTTCGTTATTCAACAATGCCATTTGCAAAGTATTCAATGTAGGAAGACTTTGCATGTCAAATCCCAAGGTTTCACCGAAATTATTTAGAAATTCAACAACCATTAATAAATCGGTGAAAGCTTTCCCCGGTAATTTGATGCCAGGTACACGTTCCAATGTTGGTAAAACCTACAATTTTAAGGGGGAAAAAATTTTAGACTGTTTTATTAACGTGATTGATAGTTGCATTACTTCTGCATCAGCTATTTCCAAATCTTCCACAGGTTTCCTCAGTTCACGAAGAGCTTCCAATTCAAGTTTTCGCAATTCCTGAGTGACAAAACATAAATTAAGAAATGTACAAAAGAAATTTTTCTAGAAATACCATTTTCCGTTCTTTGTTTAGCCGCTTCTCCGTTTTTCTCTCTTCTCGAATTCTTTCCCTCTCCTGGTCAAATTTAAAAATCAAATAAACAAAATCAGTTGCATTAAAATTCAATATTACCTCTTGTTTCTTATGAGCCTCTAAAGCTTTAACGAGCAGCATGTGTTGCCGTCTTCTTTCTCGTTCCTATAATTATAATAGTATAGCAATATTTAATAAAATGTACAAAAAAAATATGTATAAAATAAATGGAGATAAAATTTTCCAGATTTCTACTATTAAGTAAACAAAAAGGAAAAAAAAACGTACAAAAGAACACCAGACCGATTTAATTAACAAAAACCGAAGAAGAAAGTCACACAGGTACATACCAAGTCAACCATAATGAGCATTTCTCTACGCTTTTGTAGTTCCTACGGTCCAGCATTTGTGGAAAGAAAGAAAGAGAAAAAACGAAAAACGAAAACCACAGAAATTAGACAAACAAGAACATTTTTCTAGATGGGAAGCGAATTTGTATTTTCCAAGAATATCCATTATAAACCTACCTGAACTTTCAAAAACACTGCGTGTTGGCGTTTAAGTTCTCGTTCCTACAGCAAAACAAGCAAAATAAAATGGTGGAGACACGAATTAAAAAATAAGTACAACAATCAACAAATCACGATTTTACAAGACGAAAAAAGCTTCACATTAAAATGCAAGAAAAAAATGCAATGTCAAATATTACCTTGGCTTTTCTCGTTGCTTCCTCGACGCGCTGTTTTTCAAGTTCTTCTTGTCGTTTTTTACGGGCCTGTGCATGCAAATATTACAGCCATGCTTTAGTAAAAAAAAAATAATTGCGTGCCAAAATACATCTAATCTATTTCTAATACACTCATGCTAATAAAATACTTAAGCGTATAAAATCATGCTTAAAAACAGATTTAAATTCAAACTTTTCCAGAAACAGATTCACTGATACCTCTAACATTTGCTGGGCTCGCATTTCCTTCTCCAACCTAATTTGTTCTTGCTTCTCAAATTTCTCCTGCTGTCTAAGCAATCGCAAATGTTCTTTGTGCTGTTTTGCCTCAATGGCTGATAAAAAAAATTATTAATTTAAATACACATCGACTATCGATTTCCTCACCTTTTAATTTTCTCGCTTCTTTATTAGCATGAGCAGCTTTTTGTCTTTCCATCCTTTTCCTACTTTTTCCACCGGTATGAATAAATGCAGCTTCTCCAGCTACTAAGATAAATTGCAAATTATTTATTAAAAAAATTAATAAATCTTTATGAATAAATTACTTTGAGCATCCAGCCTGTGATGATTCTTGACATTATTTTTAAATTTCTCAGCATCCATCCTTTTCTTATCAGCTCTAAAAGCAGAACGTCGTCGTTTACTAGACCTTAGTTCTGCTATTCGAGCAATAACTTCGTGCTCACCTAAAGCAATATATTCCTTAAAAGTAAAAATTTTATTTAAAAACATTACGAAAATATATAATTTGGTTTTCTCTTACAAGATTTTCACCAGTTCCTATTGGTTCTAAAAATTCTCCTATATTAACTTTGGAACTAAAACTAAAATTTTCTCTCATTATATCAGTTATGTTATTCTTATCCAAGTACTAAAAATTAAAAAAAAAAAGTATTATTTTAAGTAGGAAATATTTTTACAGTAAAATTTAAGTCATACCCGAACTACTTCTGGGTAAGTTTTTAATTTTTTCCCACAGGGACTAAAGTACGTCACCGTTCCTCTTATGCCGCTGTAGCTAAATGCTTTTATTTTCGTTTGCCTATGCCAACTAATTGATAATGAAATTAAAAATTAATTAAAAAATATATTAAATTGTCAATTTAAATTTATACCCATGCTCCAATGGTATTCTCAATTCAGTTTCTTCAATTACAAGTCGCCTACGTTTAACAGATGGACTCGCTAATTGTTAAAACGAATAAATTATCATTTTTTTTAAATTTAAAGGTTAAATATAGACATACTAGTTCCAGGAATCTCATGAGATCGTTTTTGGGTTTTCAATAACCCTGAAACTGGAGTACTTGCTGTACTGGTACCCTGAGATCTTTCCGTGTCCTCTGTATCCGGCGTTTCGCTTTCCGAATCGGACTCGGATGATGAAGAATCAGATTTACTCGACGAATCTAAATAAAAAAATTTCAATTTCAAAATTCTTACAATCTTTGAAGAAGACAATTCACCAGAGTCATCACTACTTTCGTCTGCTGAACTGTCATCGTCTGTACTAGAATCTACTGTGCCTCTTGCACTTGTATCGTCGAAATTTCTACTTTTTGATGCAGTTATGTTGTCTTCGTTAAAAAACGAACTTCGATGGGCCGAGGCAATAAGTTTAGACATCGAATAGTCAGAAGATGATAGATGTGTCGACGATCCAGATAGCAAAGATACGGCTTTGCTAGACACTGGTGTGGAAGTCATAAATGTCGACATCAGAGGCGAAACAGACGTTTGAAAAACGTCCAGTTTATTGTTTTGAAAAAAAGAAGTTTGTTTTGATGATTTCCGACTCGACTTTAGATGCTTGGTTTGAGCGTCCGCATACTTTATTTCTTCCTAATAAAATAGTTATTGGTAAATTTGATTCATTATCGACTAAAATCTACAAACTTGATTGTACGTGTGATCCATGTCCAATTTAGCCAAACCAAAATTAGGTTTAATTTTCCTCTTCCGCGATAATGGTAAATCCAACCAATCTAAAAATTCAAAATATTAAGTTGTCATATATAGTCGTTGCACTATAAGTTTGAACTTGGAGGGTTGGGCCTATTATCTCTCTCTTATTAAATGACGAATCAAAAATAAGGTAAAAGGTCAATCACACAGTAAAATCACCATAGTCTCGCCTATAGTTGTTGTATTGACCTTTGGCCTTGATTGTAATTCGCCGCCAAAAGAGGTGATAATAGGCCCAAACCTCCAGGTTCAAACTTAAAGTACTTTTTTGTACAAAAAATTCGAAATCTCATTTTTACCATGGGCTAAGATTGGTGGCGATGGTGACACCGTACTTGGTTGTCTTAGTGATAGATTCAAAGGACCCATTGTAGATTCGAGAGACAGAGCCTCTGAAGCAGTTGGACATTTACTTTTACAAACCTGTAATAAAAAAAATAATAAATCAAAAAATTGAAGAAAAAAAAAATTTATCAACGCTAACTTACAGTATTTGTTTCCTTAAAGCTACTTTCATCCCTTTTGCTAATCAAAGAATCTATGTTATGAGAGTGATGCACATGTTCAACTTTTTCTTTTAAATTACAACTTAAATTTGATAGGTTGCTAATATCTTTCCTTTTTAGACATTTTTCTGAGCTTTTAACCTATAAATATCATTTATTTGCAATTAACTTTTTAAAAAACTGCAATAAAATATAAATAAAATTACTTCTGATTCAGGAGCATGTTTATCCACATCAGATGATTCCAAATGCAGATTTTTCGAACTATTATGACATCTAGAACTAGAATTCTTCCAAGAACCTGAAGTATCCTTAGTAATGACGGTAATCGGCAGCGTGTGACCACCTGGCGATGGCGCGGAATGTTTTTCGAGCTTACTCTGGCGCATTTTCGATTCCGAGGATGGCAGCGGGACGGTGGATGGAGACATAATATCACCATTGGAATGAAAACTCAAATCGGAAGGATTTTTCCCATAGCTAACAGACCTAAATCGATACAACCATTAATAAAATCAAACAAAACATTTCTACAAAATTCAGTTACGTCGACGTGACTGCAACGCTCGAAGGATTAGTATAAATTGGACTATTAACACTCCTTTCCCTAGCTGACGACACCGGCGATATAGCCTTTCGGCGCGAGGAAGATTTAAATTCGCAATTTACTAAAACAAAAAAAAGAAAAAATCAATCAAAAACACGTGAAAACATATTTTAATAAAAAAGTAAACTAAATCATTCAATCATCTAACGACACACAAGACTACAAAGTTGGTTTATAGCGGCAAAAAAAGCATCATCAGAGGCAACAGACATTATTGGTTTTCTAGCAGACCATCATTCTCAACACTGCAGGCTTATTTTCTAGAAATTGCAGATAGTGCGTGCCAACTTATTGGATTTTCCCCACGTTAGTAGTCAGTACCCTGCTCGACACAGTTTTTCCTCCCATCCCAATTCACTTCGCGAAAAATAAAAAAGAAAAAAATATGCTGCTCTCCGCATAACGTACCTTATTTCCGCAACCGTTTTCCATTAATTTCATCTTAACTCTCGACTGTTATTAAACCATTTACTTTTTATTATTATTAACTGGCTCTCTTAATTCTTTTATTTATAATTAAACCCAATTACGTTAAACTTTAAATAACCTTTTAGGCATTGGGCACACTGTTTTGATAGGCAAGAAAATATTAAGGCAATGAACTCATTTCCATGCACTTTTAAATAATACTTGCAGCTATCATTTAAGTGAATTAACTAACAGCAATTTTCAGTTTCTCTCGCTACTGCTTAAAACACTCAGTTTTTTACTATTTTATTTCAAGAAAACTCAAGTTTTTTCACCCATCCACCTGTTTCCTGAATCCGGTCATGCATATCTGCTCAAAAATTACTCGCAAAACTACTTCATGAGGAATAATAAAGTCTATATTACTATTAAAATTTATTTATTATTTCCTTTAGTAATGTTGAAATTTTTTTTTATTTTAAAATAAATTAAAGTTGAAGTACGAAAGGGACGAAAAAGGTGCAAGATACATACAAACATCAATTGAGAAGGGGGGGAAACAAAAAACAAAGCCATGAAGGAAGCCAAGCATAAAAAAGGGGCAAAAAAGGCAAAAGCTATTACAGCACTGGTAATAGATTATGTGGACTCTCGAATCACAAGGGAGAACTCACTTTTATGAGGAGGAGGATGATTCGCAGACTGCTGACTGAGAACATCATAACCCGGGAGAAGAGAGTCGCGATTTAGATTCACAAAAGTCGAGTTGGTGGTGGAGGAAACCAAACTACGCATAAGGTAGTCTGGGTGCAACAAACGGGATGCCATTGGCCACCAAGCTGAACCTAACCATACACAAAGACGCCAACAACATTTTAAACTCTGCACCCAATACAGATTACACTCAGAGAACATTATTTTTCTTATATAATAAAATTTACAATCACGAGTACACAAGTTTCTAAATTCACACCGTCGTCGCAGTAACTCCTCAATTTTATTTGTATTTTTTCATCAAAGTGATAAATTTTCTTACCAAAGAAAAAAAAACTTTCTTTCTCTTATTACTTACCTGGTGGTGAAGTATAAGCAGCAGATGTTGCAGGTGTTGCCAAGGCCCCTAATCCTCCGAACGCAGACGACGCCAGATTGAGTTGAACGGGAAAGGCGGATGGGTGGCTCAAAAGTGGTAAAGAATTGGGCAAATGAGCATAGTGAGTGTACAGCAATGCACTGTTCGACACCGAGCTGCCAAACAAACCATGGCCTGAAATTTAAAAAAAAATTAATTTCTTAAAGTTCTCACATTTTTGTTTTTGTTGTCGTCACAATTAATAAATAATTTTTACCGAGGTTTCCTGGCTCGAAAACATTGCCTCTAGGACTCTTTGAATTCAGCTCCCCAGGATCCATATTTCTATTTTAGCAGCCTTCACCTAAAATACAACACGACATTTTTTAAACAAATCGAATTTCAGTTTGTTTTGTGTTTTTTTCCGCTCTAATATTTATCCTTTGCTTTAATGCAAAATCGGTTTCGAATTTGACGGAGAAAATAAACAAAAACGAAAATTATACACTAATTACTGTAGTAAACAAACGCCTGTCAGTAGTCAGCTGAAATGATGGAAATTTGTCTCTGCAGACGGCGAGTTCACTTTTATAAGCAATCAATAGAAACCACCACCATCGAGAAAAATATCACTTTTTTCTGCACACACAACACACCACCATACAAAACCCAACCTGAAAAATGATCGCGAGCACGCCAAATAAAATCTACCACATCCAAAATTTACTACAATAATATTAACAAAATTTAATTTAATTTAAAACCAATTTTCAGTACGCTCATTAACGAAGAATATTACAATTCTGATTACAATAAAATTTTTTTTTAATATTTTAAACTCATTTTCCGTTTCAGTTTTATTTGAATTCAATTCTAAAACAATTCTAAAACGATAATAACACGTACATAGCCATAAACTTCCTTAATTTGGTTGAGGCAGATGGCAAATGGAGTTCCCCAATGAAAGGATAGCGGGCGAATGACCTGTCTAATTTCTCAACTGACCTGTCAAGAGAATACACTTTTCTCCAAGGTCAACATACTTAAAACAATTTCACCCGATACTTTTGTTTTCTCATTATATCCCTCTCGATAACCGATCATTAACTACGTATCATTTTAGTAAACTAGGAATTTTCAATAAGCTTTCACATTTTTAAAATTTTAAAGTAACGAATACTATTATATAGAATTGAAATCCATGAGTCACTTATTAACTTTTTCGAAATATTCCTCCTTATTAGGAAATTAAAATATGGGCATCATCAGAGACTTGCTTTGGTCACGATATTTCCTTATAAACAAATGGCCGCGTACATTCGATGCGGAGTTAAAAATAAAATAAATTTTTTTTTGCCTTGAAAAATTAATGTAATAATGTTTCACCCATAAATTGGACGTTTGATACGCATATTCATATCAATTCACCTTCAAAAGTAGAGAAAAAAAAATATTTTCAAAGCGTTATGGTAATGAGGTAGGAATTCTACGAGAGAAAAACGTTAAAAATATCAATATATTTTGTTGTTGTTGTTGGCAATTCGCTGTTTCTGGGAAAATAGAAAAATCATGTCTGGAAAAATCAAATAATTTGCTGCAGGAATCCCCACCAACTTTTAACGACCATTACGAGCATAAAACTTGATTAGATTCACTTATATTAAAGGATTACATTCGACTGGCCACATTTTGATAAGAATCTTTTAACAAGTGAAATAATCAATTTCCTATTCAAAAAAGGGGGAAAAAATGTAAAGAGTTCACAGAAAAGATTGCTGTAAACAAATTTCTCACTGCAATTAACTCGAGCAAATGTATGTTTTGACTCATTTTGCGTACCAAAGTGCAGCTCCAGCGGGCGAAAACCCGATTTGGAAGAAAGTGAATTTATGAAAGCAAGGGCGATAGAATTCATCCTCCATTATCGGTGAGGAGTGTTTAGGCCTCGCTTTTCTCCGACTCGACACTTGATTCGTTTGTCACCCAACAAAGTCCGCTTGCGGCCAAGGGGAGACGCGAGACGGGCGAATTTTCATGTTACGCTTTCATTACCTAAAAGTGTGAACAAAGTTCTGTGAACTCTGCCAACTTACTACTCGAATTAAATCTCATTTATGAATTTGAAAATCACAAATACTTCAACTGTGATGACGACGACAACGACCAAAGTGCGAATAAATATGTCCGCGTCCAAATTATTGTTGATGGGGCAAGGAAAATGGGAAATTAGATATCAATAAGAGAATAAGTAAACACGGCGAGCTCGCAACAGTCGGTATTAAGCGTCCGAATGAAATATCTACTTTACCGTGTAAAAATATCGGTTATTAAATGTCGAAATATGAACATTAAACGCGATAAATGCTATGCTAGTTGATGTTTGAGGGTAGGGAAACTTCCATTTGAATCGGCCACAAAACTAGTGTTTTGCGATTACGGACGAACAAAGTGACGGATTCGTTCAATGTTTGTGTGGTTTTCACGAACAGAATAGAGCGTAAAGAAATTTCTAACGAAAACAGTCGGTACCTACTTTTAATCTTCATGTTTAAATTGGTCAAACCGTCGAAATATCCAAGGTAGACAACCAAGAAAACCAAGAATTGTCCTGGAATCACCGTTTCAGGGAAAAATGGAGTAGCAGGTTTTAGGTAGGAGCGCATGTGGTTTCTTATGCGTGACGTCATCAACCTCCTTATGACAACAGTGATGCATTAATAAGGAAATGCTAGGAAACGTTTTTGAATTCAAGATTTTTTTCTATTTTCACTCGTCACTGTTTCTGCGTTAGTTATTTGGACATCATCAAAATTTGAGCTATTTTAATCATCAACAAATACAATTTTTTAAATAATGAGGAATATTTTTATTTATTTAATTTTTGTTTTGTTTTTTTAATTTGGAAATTGTTTATTAAAAAAGAAATCAGTTTTATTGCATTAATTTTTAATTAAACAGATATAAATCATATAATTTTTTTATACAACTCATCTCGATACATTAAAAATGTGCACTTTAATTTAAATTTACCCAAAATAAATATATAACAGCCATCTTTTAGCAAATTGAAAAAAAGAAAGGGCTCTGTGCTATTAAACCTGTTATTAAACTAATAAACATTAAAATCGTTTACATAATTACCCACAGATGGCAGTAGTAAACAATAATAAATTGCATTAAAAAACACTTTTTCATCTACAATTTAGTAATTGCATAGTTAAGGGTAAAGCTATACCAGTTACATTAATAAAAACAGCATGAAAAATAAAAACAGTCATATATGAAGCAAAACTAGTAATTTTCTTCGGCGCAAATTGGATGAGAGAAGTTGATAATAGCACTCCGCCAATTGAAAGAAAAATCCTTTTTGACATAGACAGGTGTAAATTATTTATACTTCTATACGTTTTCGATGTTGACAGAAGACCAGTTCCTATAATTAACCCCATACATCGCCACATGATGTAAAATGGAGTTGTAGAAACGTGGACCCAACTCGGATCAGTGCACCACTTATTTGCTAATTTTATTGTCCACTTGATATCAAAGCCCAAAACTGAAATATATTTTAAACGTAATTTTAAAAAAGTCATTCATAGAACATCTGTTAATTATACCTTCTAGCGCACAGTATAGAAGAACTACACTAACGAGGCTGAAGATAAACCCCAAAACGTAATGACGCAAAGCAAGCGCGTAGGGATCCAGTTTACTGACCAATCTTCCAGTTAAAACGGCTAATCAAATTAATTAAAATTAGCATAATGTCGTTCTGAATGAGTAAAAAATAAACTTACCAAACAGAAAACCAAACAAACATTGATGTGGAAAATGAGCTGCAATGTATATTCTAGACATTCCTAGGAGTCCTAAAGCAACTACGTAAACCGTCCAAGCAGGGTATTTAATATTCTTCCTAATAAAATAAAAACGACAACAAATAATTGTAAAATTCGTTTAAAAAAATGTTATTTAGACCCGAAAAAATTAATTTGAAATGATAATTTAGAACTCGGTTTGAATCCTCAAACCGAATCCCAGAAATTCATCATTTGTAATCGGCCATACTTACCTAAAATTTTGGTCAACTTTATCTATTATTGCCTGTGTAAGAACATACCACGCAATTCCCGTAATTGCAACATGTCCTGATGGATTCCCTTAATTAAACCATGCAATAATATTACCCAAGTTGTTTTTATTATTAAACTGTGAAGATATTAATCTAATACGGCAATAAATACCAGGTCCTGTTTCACACGTATTGTAAAACTGTTGAATATGTATTGAATCAGCCAACTTCGCCTCGTGAATCCACCAATATGGGCGATCTCCCATCAAAAGCCTAATTAATAGAATAATTTCATATATTAAAATTCGTCAAACTAATTTCATTACTATATTACCATTTCATAAATAGATTTAGCCAATCTCCAACGATAGTTGCCTGCAGCAATTTAATTCCCAGTTTACAATCAAATGGATAAATCAAAGGAAAATAGAAGAAATACAGGGAATCGGGATTACCAACAGTTCTGGAGATAAACGTGAAAAAATTGCCCCATCCGTGAAAACTGCAATATAAATAATATAATATTATTACCAAATTTACAAAAGCATAAATAAAATTAAGATCTGAATTACGTTGATTGTATTTGCTCGATTACGTGCAAGCCCCATACATTCAGGATGTACATCTCACTTCAAAGGTAATTACTAAATGCTACTCCTAATTTCAAAAAATCAAGATTCACAGTCATGGACCAGAATTTATCGATTTCGAACATCTGTGCATCTGTACATCATGCATCTGTCCTCGTGTATTCCAAGATTTCACGAGGCCGATTGCAGATTGATAACAAATTGTTGATAAACATAAATATGCAACGGAAAGTTTTTAGGTTTCCACCACGTTTATAGTATCAAACGTATGAATGCACCGGTATAAAAAATTACTATTTACGTAATATCTTTATGTAAGTTTTTTTAAACCAAGAGACGAGAGTTCTTAGTACAATGAAAACAAGTTTAAATAGATGGCATTGGCATCAGTCGTGACGAACGAGTTACTATGGTGACCAAAATCTCGAGGGTGTCTGGAAAACGCGGATATGGAATATCTAAAATACGGAATAAAATATTTCTTTAAAAAAACAATCAACAAAATCTACCAAAATCTTCCAAAAAAAGTAAAACAAACGAGAAAAAAAAAATTTAAAAACAAAAATCAAAAACATACCAAATTTTTTTTTTTAATTTAAGAAAATTTCAAAAATTTTAAAAGAATCGAAAAAAAAATAACCAAAAAAAAAGTTTAAAAAGATCTTATAAAAAAACCTTTAAAAGAAAATAGAGAACAATTTTTTTTAAACTTTTTTTAATAAAAAGAACAAAAAGAACCAAATAAACGATGTGATAAATACAGTAGACATCAACCAAAAGCAAACACAAAAATATATATTTTTAAATTTAAAAAAAAAGAAAACATCAAACAAACAATTCAAAAAACAAATAGAAAGACTGACTTTAGGAAAAATGTTGGGTACACCCACTGTCCACTAAGGTACACCCAAAATTGGGTACTCATTTTGGTGCCTTAATCTAACCTA
>JAQIXT010000802.1:0-23982 GCA_034700445.1 Stenotaenia linearis | reverse complement strand
ATCACTTTCTCATTGTTAAAAACAACTTAAAATCAACATTCTGACAACCTCATTACAAAAAAGTTGGGGATGCGAGCTGCGGTTTTCGAGGGAATTTAAATGGCACTTACAGTTTGACGAGGGGGGTGAGGTTTTGGGGGCGGAGACCACCAGTCCGTATGGGTGTGTTTGGGAAGTTTCGGTGAATTGGTGAAACCGGTAGTTGGGTTTTAGGATGCTCCAAATCGTTGTAGAGCACGAAATATGGTAGGGAGAGGCAAGCACCAGTTTTGGAGTGGTCTGAAACACGACTTCCGATTTGGTGAAGGATATGAGATTTTCTGGACATCAACTACAAGTCCTTGTGGATGTGTTTGGAAAATTTCGATGTTTTAGTCAAACCGGAAGTTTGGTTTTGAGCCGCTCCAAATCGTTGGAGAATGCGGTGTGTAGTGACTGGAACTTGTTGATGAATTCAACTTCCGGTTTAGTCAGAGCCGTGGTATTTTCTGGGCTTCAACTAATTGAGCTTGTCAACAAATCTGCAAAATTTCAAGCTTCTAACCAAACCGGAAGTAAGTTTTTAACCAGCTCCGAATCAAACTAGAATCAATCACTACACTTTAAGTGCACCAAAGCATCACTTCTGGTTCGGCCACAAACACCAAACTTCATGAACTCCAATTATAACTTTCTTTTCACACTTATACAAAATTTCAACCTCCTAATCAAACAGCAAATCAATTTCTAACCCACTCCAAATCGAATTTCGGTGTCGCGATTTATGTTTGTACGGTTGATGGGGTTAGCTTTAATATTGGCGCTGAAATGCAACCCAATAATTATTGGCGCTGAAATGCAACCCAATAATTATTGGTGCCGAAATGCAACCCAATAATTATTGGCGATGAAATGCAACCCAATAATAAATTTGGCGCTCAAAAGGGACGCGCTCTAAAAGAGATGTGCTCGAAAGGGACGCGCCTAAAACGAACCACGCCCAAAAGCAAAGCTCTCTAGTGCCTATCGCCCGAATCAAATTGGATTTAAAATCAATGCATTCTTTTATTAAGCCTTCTGCAAAATACTAAGAATCAATAATTAAATAACCAACAATTAGACATGAATGCAGTTTGCAAATATTAACCTAAAGGACTACTCCAATCTGCCTGCTTGAATCCATGAAAGCACCTAACACTGCAACAAAAAAAACTTAATTCTAAAGACTGGTTTCCACTGGAGTTTCCACTGAATGTAAATGCAGATGCAACATGAACAAATGTGCATTATAGGATTTTACGGATAATCCGAAACAGCAATGCAAGCTGTCCATACAAGTGAGCCTCATACAGCATGTGTCTGCTGCTATTGTTGTGGACAGTCAATTAACTTACAAGGGGACCACATGAATATGACACTCATGAATTTGGTCGAATTTCTTTATATGCAGAGGAATATCATTGTATTACAATGCTAAAGTAGAAATTTTCAATGGCAAACGGAAAAAAAGATATTGTTGCTTGAAGTTGCGGTTGTACAGCAGGAGTCAGAGGTGATCTGTCCAACTCCTACCATGGAAAAGCAACTTAGGGCAATGATATCTCTTTTCCTAAAAGCCATTGAAAATTTCTATTTTAGCATTGTAATACAATGATATTCCTCTGCTTATAAAAAAAATTCGACCAAATTCATGAGTGTCTTATTCACGTGGTCCCCTTGTTAGAAGTAGTTTGTGATTACATAACCGCAAGCTGTTATCTTTTGGAAACGCAATAAACACAACACACATAATATTGAATCGAAATAGTTGGTTTTATTCTTAACAAGTAGCTGTTACACACTTGGAGAACCAGTTCCAGCAATGACTGGTCTCCTTACAATTCTCTTAGTCTTATATACCTTGACTTCAGGTAGTATCCCCATCATGTGACAAAGCTATATTCAAAGTATGACGTCATAACCTCCAACACAAGCCACTCCCCCTCAATTCCAATTTTCATCAGTCCTGATTGGTTGACTGTAACTACTGAGCATAGTAAGAAGGACTGAGAATAATGGAGCCACTATCAAATGCAGACTTTGTGTTAAACATGCATACACTTTTCTGCTTGCATCTAGTGGAAACACAGTCGAAGCTATACTAGACTTAAACCTGCAACAATCTGCAAAAAACTGCATTTAACTGTGGTTTTCAAATAAAATTTGACATTCTTTACAAATTTATAATAATTTCTTTAGTTTTTTATAATCAACTAAAGAATAATTTAAATTATTTTTAAATGAATTAGAATTTTTGCTTTTTCTTTTACAGTTTACAAGTTAAAAAAATTAATGTCCTTAAAATGACCTTCAAAGTCAAATTAGAGGTCACATTATGCATTGTAAATTATTCATCCTATAATGATTTTCAAAACATAGTATGCATGTTGTATGTTGCAAACACGTGTATGCATTAAATACATTGAATGTATAAAAACACATACAAAATGTGTTTAAAGTGATAAAAAAAAAGCAAAAAACCATTTTGTTTTTACATCATCAGACTTAAAAAATTTGAAATTAATTTGTCTGACACACAAAGCCAAATTAGGTCACTTTGACACATTAGAGATGTCGTCAGAGAGATGTATTTTGCCATGTATTTCCGCAATTGAATGGAAATTTTGTTGCTTCGGAACCTAACTTAACCTAAATTTTTAGGCATGGATAATCTGCTTTCCAGATAATCTATACATGGATAATCAGCAGTCTACTGTGAAAGATTACCAGATTTTTGACTTAAACTTCATTGAGCATACATAAGAGATGCGATTTTTGCTAAGAATTTCAGTCATTAAATTTATCCTGGTATATACTAAGAAAAGAATAGATTCTTGGAAATACTAACTATCACTAGGCACCACTTAGTGTTACAAGAGAATTTTTACATTAATTTGTAAAAAGTGATTTACCATTACTATACTGTGTAAAGAAGAATTAGTCAAGGCAGTCCAAGCCATGAAATCACTTTTCTCTGTCTTTGTGGAATTAATGTAAAGTAAATTCCCTCACAACAAGAGTGATGACCAGTGCTAGTTAGTGGCTCCTCAGGGAACTTCTTTTCCTGCATGTGCAATACTTGTTTAATGAACTCAGGGGTGGACTGGTCATAGGACATACCAGGCAAATGCCCGATTAGCCAGTACTAAAATTGATTGGTGGGTTATCAGCAGTAATATAACGAGTGCCTGAAAGGCACGAGTTGTATTGTTAAGCACGAGTGATATTTTGTTGAAAATCATTGAAAATCATCTCAGGGAGATTTTCAGTGGAATATTGGTGGGCCTGGGCTCACTGAAATTTTATGAGAAAATTGTGGCAAATGCCCAAACTGAATTCTTGTCCCAGTCTGCTCCTGAATAAACTTGAAGATAGGTTTCAAGTGCCGATTGAAGTCTGGACTTGGATAGCATCCTATTAATTTTCTATACATGCTGATAAATACATCTCATGAACTGCACACTATCTGGTAGATATTCGATTGGAAAAAGTCTTTTTGGTCACATCTGTAAAGTAAAATCCTACTTACCAATGCTCCAAAGAATATGAATGATCTTGGTATTACTAGGATCATTCATATTCTTTGGCAATGCTCAGAATCATTGTTTTCTTATAGTGTTCAGTTTTAAAAAAATTATTGTAATAACTTTGAGGGATAGTAATAGTAGGAGTGATTTAAGATTGATAATATATTCTAAGAGGAGGAAATTTAAAATTTTTTTTTTATAGATTCAACTTCAGTATTAAAGAAAAAGTTGCAACAACTATATCAAAATTACACGTTGCCTAAAGTTGCATGGTTGGATGAAGGACATGATTTGTCCTTAAATGAACATTTTGTTCAACTTGAACTAAGTGAGTCTAGGAAATTGATTGTGATGGAACAGATATTTGAACCCATTGAATCACATCAACCGTTAAGGATTCTAGTTGAAGGACAACCTGGATATGGCAAAACGACTTTAGCGACTAAACTTGCATTTGACTGGGCTGTTGGTAAAGAATATGTAAATTTTAAATTGGTATTTTTTGTTCATCTTAAAGACCTACAAGAACAAAAAATTGAAGACGCAATCATTCAGATAGTACAAAGATGTGGCTTTTGTGAAGAAAATATAATGGAAATAATAACAAATAATGAAAAAGATGTCCTCTTTATATTGGATGGTTTAGATGAAATAGTAGAGCGACACGAAATTATGCAAATACTGTATAAGCAACAATACGCTGAAGTTACTATAGTGGTTTTCAATCGATGTGGTTCGTATACCTTAAGTAAAAATGAACGTGTGAAATTGTTCGGAGTACCTAACTCAAGAAATGTATTTCATGACAAGTGTATAACTATATTAGGAGTGCAAAGTCATGAAAACAAAATACAGTTTCTGCATAAGTTTCTGAATGATTCAACCATCACTTCTTTAATGAAAAATTGGTCATCAACAATGAGTATTTTTGATTCTCCTTTGTTGTTAATGCTTTTACCGGTAACAATAGGAGATAATGTAAATGTTGAACAATTTTCAACGAAAACTAGATTTTATAAACAATTATTTAATTGCATCATCAAACATAGTTACTCGAATCGTGGATACAAAGTTGGAAGCAATTTTGACCTATTTAGTTTTCATTTGTCTGCAAACAATATTCAAAATTATATGCACCAATTTGGAAAGTTGTGCATTCAAAAAATTGATAGAGGAGACTATCAATTTGAAAGTGATGAATTAACAGAAGAAATTTATAAACTTGGATTTCTAACAAAGCATATCAAAACAACATTCTTTAATTCAAAAAATCATTTTGAGGCATTCCATTTATCATTTTTAGAATTTACTGCCTCGTTTGCTTTGTATTTTGAGTTAAAATTTGACAATCTTGTCTTCAAAGAAAATATTTTAAAACACATAAGTAATTTCTTTACAAGGAAAAGTTCATCTCTTGTGCTACCACTTTTGGCAGGTTTAATGGAAGATAATTTAGATTATTTGTTGTCCAGAATGATGGCATTTTGTCATTGGTTTTGTGCAGATATCAATTTCACGTGTAAATTTCTATCAGAATGTTCAGCGGAACAAATTTCTAAGAGCACAAAACTGAAGAATTTCATTAATACAGATGTCGATTTAAGAGGGAAACAAACTTTTGATTACCATAAGACATGGATGAGTCTACTAAAATGTGATAAAATTAAACAAATTTATGTTGACGAAGGAACTCCCTCAAGAATATTTCCACATTCTTATGTGCAAATAGTGATTGCTCTCAAAGAATGTTCGATCATCTGTAATGTGCCATGCAACATGCACGAAATGTTGTCTCAATTAAAAGGTGAAAAAGCAATTCATAAACATTTACTTTTGGCTGCATCGCCAAATGTTAATTCCTGTCGCTTAAAACTTTGGTATAAAAGTCATACGACAGAATTTATAAAAATAATCACACAGGATATTACACTTAATAAAGTAAGATATTCATACTTGCAATTAGAAATTCAAAATGAACTTGAAAGTCAAGTTATTCAAAGTCTACTCGAAGCCAATAGAATTAAATTTCTCAACTTAACAGGAAACCATGAGTTAAAAATGATTGATTTATGTCGCTCTGCTGCAGGCTCTACCTATTTGTCATCTATTAGATTTTATAAAGTAAATATTGATCTATACGATCTTACAAATGGTGGAAAGAAGAAATACGATCACTTAAGTTTGCATCAATGTTGTGTGACATGCAGACATTCATTATCAAAAAGAAATTGTTGTGATTACTTAAGAGTGGAAGTTATTACACAAGATATTAAAATAATTACTAAGTTGGCACCAACTCAACTGGAATGTGATGATTATGTACTCAAGCGTTTAAGACAGGATTTTCCTAGTTGGATTGGTTTTCGTACAATTCAATATTTAATGGTTCACATGGGCAGTGCATCATTTACTAAATTAATTTCTCCATGGAAAAATTTACAAATATTATGCTTAAATGCTTTCGAACAGTGTAATGAGATAGAAGTAGCAAAAGCAATTCAAAATCTTCCAATTACAAAACTTATTGTTGATGGCAGTTTTCAAATTTTATTTGAATGTATACTCAATTTATGGAGTGTGAAACAGAATTTGTATTTGAAAACAGTTGACTGTATTTCCCGCTTTCCTTACGACATTAAATTAAGGCAAATGATTGACTTAACTGAGGGGCTTAAACTTAAGTATTGGGATCATGTAAATTTAATTTCTGACAATTGGAAATTCATCGGTAGAATTCAAAATGACTTGACTGACTTTGATTTAAGTTATCGTTGGTATGGATCTGAAAGTGATGATCCAGAGGAAAATAAAATTTCTTACAATTTTAAATTGGATTTTATGTTACATGCATTAAGCGTGCGTAGAAAATAGTTTCAAGCAATTTTAAAGCAATTATTATTAATTTCACAGTGCTTATTTTACATTACGGTTCATGAATAGTAAATGTGTAAAAAACAATAATATTCAATTTAAAAAATTATTATTTTATAATATTTGAGACTAAACTAACTAGAAAATTTACTTGTTAAAGTCAATACATAGCCAGGGTGGAGGCACCTAGAGGTTGAGTCAACTGACATAAAGCACATGACACGAATTCAGAAAGGACATAAGCATTTTTTCTAATGCTAAAGATAACAAAACATTATATTTCCCTCTTTCTGGATTATACCACTCATCAAACGTCATCAAACGGTCGGCCAATCGGAAGCCGAGAAATGTTTGAATTGACCAATCAGACCTACACTGATTATACGGATTACAGCAATAATACAAATGTATTATCAGATGGCCAACTTTAGACGTTTGATTCGTGGTATTATAAGTGAAAACATCCTGGCTCTGCTACAGGTCAGGGATCATGACAGAGTATTTCAAAAATTGTGAAAGATTAATTCTTTCTAATGGCCTTGCATTTTGTTGATTCATGTATTTAATTTCCTTATTGAGAAATAATTATACTGTTTTTCTGTATTTGATATCTTGTGAAATTGCTTTTAAATTTTTCCATTTGTTTGTCATAACAAGAATTGATTACTAGTAATCAATTCTTGGTCATAATTTTGTTGATTTTTAGCAAATTTAGATTTGTATTTATTTTTACAAGTATTATTGTTTTATTTTTATTATATTACTGTGGTAATAATTACGAAGAATTGGTACTAAAATAAATATTTTTAAATATTAATTGTCAAAATAAAAACAGCAGATAAAAAGACAATTGTCAATGTATTTATTGATTTGACACAAAATATTGAAAACTTGTTATAAATTATATTTTAGTGCATGTTTTTTTCATCATTGTTATGTGGATTAAAAATATAAAAACAAAAGTCAAAAACGTTTTATTTCCATATATCCAACAACGAATTAAATAGAATGCGTCCACGCGGACTAAAACAAGAAACGCAATTAATACTTTGGAAACACATTTTACGTTTTTGCAAAGTTACTAAATTTTATTAATATTTTGAAAAATCACCTGTTTTTTTCACGTTTGTTCTTTTGATTGCAACTATCAGTTCGTTGTTTTTTTGAAGGGACTGCGTCTGTGCTTAACGATCTCCTTCGTTTGACAGAGCCAGGTTTTCCGGCGACTTTACCAATGGACGTCGATGACTGCTTTGAAAAATCCGTGCTAGACTGAAAATAAAGACTCGTTTAATTATTACATCAACCAAATCAGAAAGCAATTATCATATTTTATCGACTGTGGTCTTTTTGTGAAATTTGTGCAACTGCTGAGCATTTAATTCACCAGACTGTGAAGCGCTTGACAAATCCCCTTTTTCTTTTACCTTATTTATTTCCTCTGGATGCTGCAAACAAACCAGAAAAAATTAAACTTTTTTTAATGAAGGAAAAAAATCAAATTCTAAGTAAGGAACTCAACACACTTCAGGTTTCTTTGGATTTTTCTTCTCAGCTGCTGAAATGTCATTACTTGTATCCTGTTTTTCTTCATTCACTTTTGAATTCTCCAGTTGGTTTTCAGTTGACTGTTGAAAAGAAAAGAAAATAATATCAGAAGAAAAAATTTTTTTAAAAAACTTCAATTTAAAACTAAATAATTTTCCCAACTTAATTAACTCACCACACTGCTATTCTCCCATAAACGAAAACTAAAGCAAATTGCCTGTTCGACTACCTCTTTGAAACGTTTTACCAAAATATCAGCTCTTTTTTTTAAATGCCGACTTGATGGTATTAAAAAGCCTTCGCGTAAAAGCTGCAAAAAAAAAAAAAATAAATAAATAAATAAATAAATTTTATTGTTTATCAATCTTAATTTCTATTAAAATTTCACCTTTTCCCCCAATCCCAAATCCGGATCCATCATAATGGCTTTCCAGCTTCCCATTCCGTACCAATAAATCCCATGTAATAAGTTCGAGTCGTCTTCCGCAGCCCACGGTATTTCCCATTCTTTGTAACTGAAATAGTATTTCAACAACCTAAAATACAGAATAAAAAAAATAAAAAAAATAAAAACACTTTTCCATCAAAAAAGATTTCTTCCGACTCACTTTTTCCTCTCCTCTTCATTTTTAGCACGGAAAATAATCTGTAGCGGCAGCAATTCATCTTCCCGACTTAGGTATGTCTTTGCATACACAGTTACTCCGGATATTTTGAATGATAAATATTCTTTACAAACACTTGCAGATAATTCAAATTCCTCAATTGGATTTGCGAACTTTGATTTGTAATTATTCATAACTTCAGTGCTCATTTCCTTCAATAATTCGGCCAATTTCTTTAAATCACTCAAAGGCTTTTGTTGCAGATTTGCAACGCGAGCAATCGTATCCAGTCTCTCCATAGGAATAGGGAATTTCTTGTAACTTTGAACGAACTGACGTATTTCTTTGTCTGTAAATCTACTAGAAATAAATTGTTTGTCCTCCTCGGTTGGTAACATCGAGTTGTTTTTACTACGGAATAAAATTTATTTATTGTATTATTAAAAACGATTTAGCTTCTGAATTATTTCTCGAACTTACTTTTTGCCCAAATTTGGGATTGGTTTCACTTTAGTTTCGTTTGACGCCATTGACCTGACAAAAAAACAAATTTAATTTAATTTAATTTAAAAGATGAACTTTTAAAACTGAATTTATAGATAGAATGAAAAACTGTAACATTTTTCTCACCTGATCTAAGACTTGGACGACTTGGACGACTTCAAGTTGTTGTTAATTTATTTCTACCACGACTCACACTCGCTCCTCGATCCTCGATAATAACTGTGCTTGATAAAGACAATATGGCGGGAGTCTAGACAAGTCTGTAAAAATCACGTGCTCAAACTCACCAATCAGATAAATCTACATCTGAATGGCGAACGAAACAGAAACTAAAGGACAACTTTCTTTTCCTCAACAGGTAAAATAGTGTATAGGTATTGCAATTTATCGATTACGTTTGACAGTTTCATGTAAAAATCGCTCAATTTTTCTACAAAATCGCTCACTTTTCATCAAAATCGATTAATTTTCTTTTTTTAAAATCAAAATTGATCAATTTTAACAAATTTTGTTTAATTCAGTGATTTGATCAATTCAGTTTTATGGATAGAGGGCCGGCCGATTTTGATTTGTATGCAGGCGGCCAATGAATTAGGCATTAGGCATTAAAAAATTTTAATTTTATTTAAAGTGTGCATATTTGTATAACTATTGCTTGATACCGAATTTTTCATTGGAATTCATCTCGATGATAACTCATTGCAGTTTACTGCTCAGTTGCTCACTCCCGCACCTCAAACCATTGTCTTGCACCACATTACAAGAATTCCTAGCAGAAGCCATGTTACACCTTGAAATACATGACATTTCTTTAAGTCTCAGCAGTGTATTAAGTGAGTTTGCACTACTGAAATAAATTACTTTTTAAAGGATGTAGTTACTTTGCACTTACATGGTAGGTATTTTCGTACTCTTCCATTGAAACACTATATTGGCGGCTTTCGAAAAATTTATTTTGTTATAAAACTTACAAAGAAAAAGAAAAAAGTTTATGAACATGATTTTTATTGCACAGTATTGAAACATTCCTTGCAAAATTATGAAAATTTTTACAATTTAAACATCATATAATATCAACCATCTCGCAGAGATGTCAAAATTTCTTAATTACTCCTTTGAATTTTTTAAATTTAAATTTCATTTTAAACTTTCTCTATTATATTTCAACACTGGTTAAATTCTACCTTTTCTGTCTTTCCAAAAAACATTTAAATTTAAATCATTACAACAAAAATAGAAAGATTCTTACATGAAATGTAATCATTTTTATGTATTCAATTTCCAACTGTTTTGTTTTTTATTAAAAAAGAAATGATGCTAAAATTATTTAGTTTCTTTAAATATATACATATAATGTTGAAAAGACATTTTGAAAAGAAATAAATAACAATTATAAACATATACCTGCATTCAAAGACAAATCTCTGCAAAAAGTATGGATTAGGACACAGATGAAACAGCAAAACACATCCTCATAGCTGCACTAGAATTTGTCAACAGATTTTTTTCTCAATTTTTGTTTTAATTGTTTTTATAAATAAAAATTGAATTGATGTATGTAGTAGAGATCTTGTTTTTAGGTAAGAAATTTTTTTTCCTAAGTTTCTATAAGAGTGGAAGAGTTGTTTGTGGAGAGTTGCTTAATTTCTATTGTAAAAGAGGTCTAAAACGTGTTACGTCTTGGTAAAGTGTGAGGAGGGGTTAAATACGTCTCGATGACGTGTTTTGAGCATATTTTCGCGAGTTTCACATTAAGTACGATTTTAAAGACGTCATTTTAGCATTTCAGGATAAATACGTTCTGCTGACGTGTTTTACCAATATTCCAAAAGATGTCTTTTGTGACATTTAATGCTTAAACACGTCAAAACACGACGAATTGACGTTTTTACCCCTAAATACGTCATTGAAACTTCCATAAAAATTCTTTTTACAACGTTCTAACAATTCTAATAAACATTCTAGACCAAAGTATTTCATTTTGACGTATTTAACCCCTGCCACGTCCTCGTGACGTATTAAAATTTCCTAAAAATCTCTTTAACTCAATTTAACGTATCAAAGCAAACACGTTCAGAAAATGCCGAACAACTCAGTACAATTTTCACTGACCACAAGTGTGCTCACTTTGACATCATCACTACAAAAACCAAAACTCAAGATCTCTACTTTACCTCACCAAAAAAATTCAAAAAAACCAAAAAAACATCAATTTCCCTCTCAAAACTCACATTTCATATATCAATTTTAGAATTCTGGTCCCAAACCAAATAAAAAGAAAGAAAAAAAAAACAATCGATGGATGGTTGCTGCACTTTGGCATTGACTGTGGCTGTGAGCACATTTGAATAAAACCATTTCCATGTCTTTCATAAACATTAAGTTAGTTCCAGAATAAAGGCACTGGGCAGAGAAAAAAATTTGAGGAGGAGAAAAAACGTAGTAGCACAATAATTATAAGAGAATACATGATTAGAAAGAGACAATATCAAACTTGATTTTTTTTTCCATTTTAAATGTATCATTTTCTTAGTATAGAAAGCTGTTTTTGTATTTTTGTAACAACTATACAAAATTCCCTTGTTAACACATCAAACTATTCCACACATGAAAAATAAGAAGAAAAAAATTAAAATTTTTATTTTTATATATATTTATTTATTTTGTTGAAAACCTTCACGACGGTGAGCAAAGAGTGATTTTTGGCAATGACGTTCACACCAAAATGAAATCAAAACTTGTTGGCACGAGATTGAAAAATGTAGTTTGTTAGAGTGTAGTTTTACCAGTTATTTTGCTGCTTTTTCGATTAGAAATTTGTAAAATGTAGAACAAAATAAGGGCGTAACTAGGATTTCTCGGTCAGGGCAATGAATCGAAAAAGAGCGTTTTACAAAATTTTACTGCAAAATACGAAGACGACGCAAGCCTCGTTCTCTACGTTACGGCCCTGAACAAAATGTTTCTGTGATCACTCGACGCCATAATTAATTCTTTAATTCCATTCGGTATGTATCTTATGCATTGGCCAAACAGTTCCAGCATCAGAAATAGATATTCTTCATGTTCGTTAACCGGAAATTCTTCGTTTTCAAATTTTTCTCGGGAATCACAGACTTAATGATCAACTAGGCACTTTCATCCTATAAAGACAATCGTTAAAAACCGGGAAGAAATCAATCAAAATTAATCTAGAAATTAAAAAAAGAGAGTTTAGAAACTCCAACAACTATTAAATTCTTCTCTTCTTCGCATTACATCATCGTCATAATGACGTCATAACAACTGTGGATCCGCTCGGGCTCCGTGCGGAGACAAATCGCATCTCGAGAGATGTCTCGAGACACAAAAACATGAAACTCGACAAGAAAACGTGGCGCATCACCCACGGATTATAATTGCGACACGTACAGATTCTCGTCTTCGTTCTCCTCCGGTGAACTGGCGGCTGCGGCGGCGGCGCCACCCGCTGCGCCTGCGCCTTGTTGTCGACGGTTGACATCACTCCTACTCGGGGGTCTCAGAGTGTCATTGTTGTTGTCCTCGTTTTGCAAACGGATGGTGGGAGGTGCTCGCTCCGCTTGCATCAAGTGATGAGCTGCACGGTCCATCTCTTCGGTGGTCATGTCCATGGCCTCGCAGATCTCGCGAGAAGTAGCGCGCACGAACTCCGGATCACAGTATTCTCCCAAGCCTTGCTCTTGAAGAACCTAAATTTAAAAGAATCAATCTAGTGCAAGTTTTATGTTCGTAACTCAACTTACCCTTCCAACGAGACTCTCTGCACTGCCCACCACTTCAGGATAGGCCCGCTCCTTCTCCCTCGGACTGCTGGGCACCGATCGGGGACTGTAGGAAATCCCCACAGCTGGGATAGTTCCATTCGAATCTGTGCGAATTGGAGCTAAAAACAAGCAATGCCATCAAAATTCATGGAAAAAAAACAAACTTTACTAAGTCTGTGCCAATGAGTTAATACTTTTTCACTGTTGAATTTATTGTATTGTAAATTTATTGTATTGTGATAGGTCGCATAAAAAAAAATGGCACAAACTTTTTTTTCTATAACTACAAAATCAAATGGTGCAAAATGGAAAAAATAAGACGACACCAAAATACAGACGACACCGATGGGGAATTGTTTCGTCCTTTTTACCTGCACCCGCAGCTGGAAGCGAGGCGCGTTGGCGTCGTCTTATCGCGTGCTCTGCCGTCGGAGGAGGAGGAGAAGGGGGCAGCATACCTGCCAGTGCAAGCGCTTGCAGCTGAGCGAAGCGTAATGGAGTGGCCAGTTTGCTCACGATCGGCTGCTCTTGGCTGTCCTGTTTTCTTATACATGGAAGGCGGAAGGAGCCAGTCCGTATAGGATTACGAGGCGGAGGTGTGGGCGGAGATATCTCGGAAAAAGGTTCCTCCTCGTTGTACGAATACCTTTAATAATAGTTTTAATTATTGTAAAGTGTAAAGTGTTTTTATTTCCTTACGTTTGATGGACCCGAGGCCTCTTTCTTGGATCTCCGTTTGTGACTCGTAGAGGTCTCATAGGAATGGCTTCTTCTCTGTCTATTGGCAGCCTCAATGGAGTTCCTTGTGCATCGCTCAGACTGGAGAGTAAAGTTAGATATGCATTGTTTATCAACACCAATGATTTTGCTTTAAAAAAGTACACAAATTATCTCGATATTCGATAGATAATCTGCAGATTTTTGGCCAATTTGCAGATTTTCTAGTTTTCTTCAAAAAATCTGTAGATTGACCAAAAAACTGTAAATTATCAAGACTTTTGAAGAATTTTTGAAGGGAAACTGAAGACAATCTTTAAAAAAATCTTTAAAAACCAGCCAAAAACCTGTAGAAAAATGTGCAAATAATCTGTAGACTTTTTTAGTTGGGGACATGTGCTAACTCTAACCTGGATTGACTGAGTTGTTGCTCGGCATCACCCATTGCACGATGAGTAGAAGGGCTGGTGCCGACCACCAAGTTGATGTGATTAACCCCACGATGCTTGACCGGTGTCACTTGGTACGAATTGTGTGGAGACACATGCACCGAACTTGTCGGCGAAACTTGTTGCTTGGATATCGAGTGCGTTGCTTTCACCATCAACGATCTCGTTCTTTGAGGAAAATTTGAGTGCTTACCTCGCACCGACGACCACATACTTCCAAACAAAGAATGGTTTCTCTACAAAAGAAAAAAAAAGTTCATTGCTATCGACAATCTCTTCGATAAAAAAACCTACTCTGTGCATTGGTTCAATGTCGGTCGTGTCTCCAAAATTATCCTCGTCCAAGTTGCCCGAGATAGCTCGTCGAATATCAGGTCCAGCCTCGTGCAGAGTTCGCAGCCCCGCCTGCAGGGCCACAGTGTTCTCCTGTTGCTTACTGCCTTGCTCCTTGAGCGTGTCTTCTTTCTTCTTTTTGAACCGCCGGAAGTAGTCTTGTATGAGGAACGTTGCATAGAACTTTCCAACAGTCACGTCGTCATCGGCACCTCCCGGTGGCACCACTTGATCCAGCAACTTGGGATTAGTTCTCTTCCACACCTTTTTGATTTGTGCACGCAACTCGTCGTTACACTGATCGATGTTGCCCTCGGTTTTGATTTTTAAATTGGTCCTCACAAGGGCGAACAGAGTTGCATTGAACATCACCGTTCCGTCGCTGTTTAACGGCATGTTCATCGATACCAGTTTCTAGATTTAGAAAAAAATTGAATAAATACATATAAGGTACAGTAAGAAGTCCTGTCCTTCTCTGCCACTGACAAAGAGGAGTTAGAAAATCAAACTAATGCATTGAAGATAGTGATTCCGCACTCTTTGTTAGGAAAGATTCTTTGGATGGTCTGTGGGCACCTACTCTCAAGCCATTCTGGACGTCAACGTACGTTGCATCGAGCTAAACAGTTGTATTATTGGCCTAATATGCAACGTGATATTCATTTTTTTATTCGTTGTTGTCGTCGTTGCCAGGCTTGTAAGCCACGAAAGAAAGTATGCGGAATCACGCCCTTAGGTCCGTACGCACCACATGCGACATGGTCGGTGGATTTGATGGGACCTAAAACTACATCAAAACATTGAAATTGCCATTTATTGGTAATAATGGATGTTGCGACTCGCTGGCCAGAGTTTTATCCATTAAAACAGGCCACAACTGATCGCATCGTCGAATGTTTATACAACATGGCCCTAAGATTCGGTTTTCCACGTAAACTGATTTCCGATATCGGACCACAATTTGCGTCCCATATGTATGCGGCGTTTTGCAAGAAGTTTGGAATCAAATAATGACGTCATACTATCATCCCCAGGCGAATCCAGTTGAGCACTTGAATAGGGATGTTAAGTGTGCGTTGGCGATTTTTACGGACGTTCATAAACGATGGGATGAATACTTGCACGAGATTGCAGTATTCGGTCTACCGTAAGCCAGACAAGAGGATTTTCGCTGGCTAATCTCAATTTTGGCCGAGAATTGCGAGAAAGAAGTGGCGATCGCATCCGACCATGCGATGACTGTGGGGCGGTGCGTCCAGAGGTTAAGACTGCACGTTCAACCAGTGGAATCACGATCGGAGGCAACAAAGATGTCTGAGAAAAAACAATCATGTCTTCCAACGCCAGGGATGCAAGCGGGACTTAATATGTCCATTCGTGAGGCGATGCAGCTGACCGAATGGATGGGTGAGGAGCAGTGGCGACGGGTGAATGAGGCCACGCATTGTTTGAAGCAATTGTGTAAGGAGTTTGTGGATTCGTGTGACCCCAACAATCCTTTCGATAGAGCCTAATGGCGTCATCGCATCTAGGCGTTGGTGCGATTTGTTATAGCAGTTGGGGCTTTGAAAAGTGATGATTGCACGGTGGCCACTTGGATCAGGGTTCACGCGAAGGGAGAATTAATTGTGCCAGGGCTGCAGAGCCAGTGGGATCGGTTGCTTCCAAACCCGTGGAACATGCGCTGGGATGACGAGCAACTGACCAGCGATATTAGGCCCGGCACAAATGGAGGCGTACGCTCTCGCATTCGCGCTTATGCTTGCCTCTATTGTTTCTTTTGTTAACTGCGCATGTGCAAGCTTAAAAATCCAAACTGTTTGGATTTTTAAGCGCATGCACATGCACAGGAACAATGGAGGCAAGCGTAAGCGCAAATGCAAGCGTAAGCGCGAATGCAAGCATGAGCGTATGCCTCCATTTGCGCTGTGCCTTAGGATGAAGGAGCGACTACGCCGCATCGCGGGAGTGGATAAAGCAGCAAGACTGGGCAGTTGCCAGCACAAGTCGTAGTGCTGTGGAGGCAGGTGAGTTCGGCAACTTGTCATCACCCCCAGGGGCGTCTGGAGGCACCGAGTCCTCTGAGTTTGGCCATTCAGGAGTCGAAACGGAAGTTCTAGTGTCGCCACACACTGGCAGTAGCGAATTAGAGATGGTTAAAAAAAGTAGAAGAGAACCCTCCTGGTGTGGTTTCAGGGATCCAGTTATGCCCGGCCTCTGGATTGTATGCGTGGTTGGTCAAGGATTTTCCCGGTTTACGTTTCTCGGGGGCGGTGCAACGCACATTGAATTTGGCGCGGCATCGGAGTCGAGATGTTGCATAGTTGGTTAATGCGCGAGTTGACGGGCCCTGCTCCATTTGTTCGCTACCAGTGGGTTTTGCGTTGCGCGCGTCGGCCACGAGATGAGGAGGAGTTTAATTTACGTATGTCCCTGTTGTCCTTGGGAGGTAGACTTGTCACAAAAGAGAACCAGTCGGAACCGGTAAATAAAATTTTAGCAGAACACCACTGCTTTTATTGTACTTGGACATTTTCTGAATAATCTGGATGTTTTATGGACTGGCTCCTCCAAAAAGCTCAAATTTTATGAGAGCATTTATTCATACTGCCGTGTTTGATTGAATAAATATATTATTCTGATACCATAGTGTAAACCATTTACCTTACAAGCCGTTCTATGAGGACATAATTTACCAAATCCTAATGGAGGAGAAATTTTTCTTAGTAAAGTAACTACGTCCAAATGTTTGATTCGACCCCTGCAGATAACAAAATTATTTCCAAACTCATTTTTATTTAATTTTGAATTAATTACTTTGCATCTGGATCGTATTCGGACCACAGACGAACAAATTCGTCCAAATGATGTGGTCCCAGAATGGACCAATCACGTGTTAGATAATCAAAATTGTCCATGATGACAGCAACAAATAAATTGATGATCTGAAATTTGATGATGATAAGTTCAACAACTGAATTTTATGCTACAAATTTGGAAATTTATACCAAAAATGAACACAGAATGTAAAATGAAATGAAGTAAGGCATGGCAAAATCCGTGCCACAGATCTCATCTGCTTTGTCATCTGATTTCTCATCACATTTGGCTGATTCTCTGTTAGAACAGGCTAACATGATTTCTTGCCACGCCTCACCAGTTGCTGACCTGTTCATAAAATAAATTAGAAATTTGATGAATTACTGAATCCAGCTTTTCATTTTCCACAAAAAAAGAGTAAAAAGACATAAGATACTTGAATGAGGATATCGTTTGTACCTTTAAATATATAGGAATGTCTCCATTTACATACCTATTTGACTTTTTGTAACTCTTTTTCCTGAGAAAAATGTGTTTCTAAAAAATGTTATACCTGAATAGAACAAGGACGGCTTGGGGAAATGTTTGAAAATTGTTGTTTCGATGAATCTCAGTGTCAGGGTTGATGGCTATTTTACCAAACGTCTGTAAAACAAATTTTATTTCCTTTTAAATTAATCTGAAATCCAAAACAAACTCAATATCCATACCTGCATTCCAATGACTGCATAGATGAAGAAAAGAAGAACAATGAGGAGAGCAACGTACGGCAATGCCTTTCAATAAACAAACATTTCAACATTAGTTTCTACAAATAACAACAACACTCATCACTACATACCTGAAAAGATTTTATGAAAGTCCACAAGAGTGTACGAATTCCTTCTCCTCTGCTGAGAAGTTTGACTAGACGCATCACACGGAACAAACGGAAAAAACTAACGCTAACCATACCGGTCTAAAAACAACCAAAAAACCGTTTTAGGATCACGGTTTTTCTTTTTCTCTCGTTGTTTTAGCCATGGCTTTTTTTTTCTCTTCTCGCTCACCTTTTGCACTACCCGTCCTTCGTCGTCATACTGTTTATCGCCCATTTCTGACAAAACTATATCGATGAAACTTCCTAAAACTATGATGAAATCGAACACGTTCCACGCATCCCCAAAATAATTCTATTGAAAGAAAAATTTATTTTATTTCAACATGTTTTTTAAAAAAACTTGAAAACTTCACCTTGAATCGAAAGGCCATTAATTTCAAAATGAATTCTACCGCAAATAAACCGGTGAAAAGCATATTGAGTCCGTCACATACAGAACTATACATGGGAGGTTCGCCTTCGAACTGATAGAGAAAATCAATTATAAGCCAAACTGTGATTGAATAGGCTTACCCTCATTGCTAGAGTAATTGTGTTCAACATAATAAGAACGAAAAGGCCATATTCAAAATATTGTGACGTCACCAACCACCAAACTTTGTACTGAATTCGTAATTTTGGAATATACCGCCGCACTGGTTTCGCTTTCAACGCAAACTCTATGCAATTCCTCTGGTTTTTGTCGAGGTCACAGTTTTTATATTCCTGTTCTCCCTCGTTTTGAAAAGTGACGATTACAAAACCAACAAAGATGTTGACCATAAAAAATGCAATGATGATGATATAGATGATGTAATAAATAGCGACAAATGGTCTGTTGTTGTAAACCGGTCCTTTGTCTTCCTCTTCAGAGTCTATTGATCTTTCGAGCAGTCTGGAAAGAAGTAATTAATTCAATCAGACAGGCATTGCATGAAGTATTGACAAGTGGGTTTGTATATACAGTGCTAAGTTAATAACTAAGTTAATTTTATAAGATATAATAATAATATAAATTATAAATTATTATTAATTCCCATAACGATGGGCTGCTTGAGGTCTTATAGCCCAAAATTTCTTAGTGCTGATGATCACTTAACCCTTGGATGCACAGACTTTAAAGGTAAGAAATCAGCACAACTGTGAGGAGAATTGTCCACACTTAAAAATCCATTTAGCTGGAGCGCTATTAGTTTTCTGAGACTCACTTACAAGGGGCAATCTTTAATTGTTACCTGCCATTTTAATCTAACAAAACAACTGCTAATAATCAGGTGAGGTGGTTGCAGCAGTGTGACAAATGCTTTGGTTGAAGCACTTTAGTGCTTAAAGGAGAAGCCACCAAAATCTAAGGCTGGACTTTTAAGGGGCAGCAAATTTAATTTTTTTTATTTTTGATTATAGATTTGAAAATTGGGGTATAGTAAATTTGACATATATAGAAATTTTCAGTTTTACATTTTTTTCTAAAGTATATATTCAAGAAAACTTGTCTGGGTACAACGGTTAAAGTGTTAAACATGATTACTTAGATTACTCAAAAATGTGGTGTATTTCAATTGTGCAAGCACATTAAAACCCACAACACTTTGCTTCTACGCCCGAAAAGCCAAGTTACAAAAAAAATACTAACTGCGGCCATCCTTCAAATGTCGACACTGTGAACAAGGTGAGCATAGCTTTGCTGACATCGTCAAAATTAAAATCATTGTTTTTCCATTCTCTCGCTTTCATTATCGGTCGATTAATATCTCCTTCTTTATATTCGATGTAAGTCCCCCTGAAAAAAAAATAATAAAAATTAAAATAAAAAAAACACAAAACTCAATTCTAATACTTACTGGCAT
The DNA here is from genome assembly GCA_034700445.1 of Stenotaenia linearis. Taxonomy (NCBI): domain Eukaryota; kingdom Metazoa; phylum Arthropoda; class Chilopoda; order Geophilomorpha; family Geophilidae; genus Stenotaenia; species Stenotaenia linearis. The sequence goes on along the minus strand of JAQIXT010000802.1, from coordinate 4,099 downwards.
TCATCCTTATAAAACTTAGTTCCATCGTTACAATAAAAAAATTTGCCCTGTCGGGTAAAAACTGCATTAAACTTTGCAAAACTAAATTTAACATAAAATGTGTGTGAAACAGAAAAATGACCCACACACGACATGAAATTGTGATGTATGGAGAAGGAAGAAATTAAATTGAGAAAACGGGTTTAAATGACGCGTCACACACAAAAACGAAGGATAAAATAACAAAATGTAAAAAAAACGACATAAAAACTAAAAATTTTAGTTAAATCAAAACTAAGTGTAAAAATATGATAATAAAAGCAACAGAATTTTGGTCAGAGATGAAACTAGCTGCTACAGTGCATTTCAAAGCAGATTTGGTATTTTTTTAATTTTTTTCTTGTTGGTTTTGTCCTACTTTGATTGATTTGTGCCATACGTGTCGACGGCTACGAAAGAAGAGAGAAGAATAGTGAGAAAATGAATTGAAGAAAAGCGTGAAAACACACTCAAAAAATGTCACACAAACGTTTAGTAGTTTGCTTTAATCGTGTCAAATTCCATTCGGTAAACATGCATTTGTTTATGGAGCTAGAGATAAAAATTTTTACAAATGGCGCCTTCAATGGCGGTTTTGTGGGTAGAAACTCACGGTCGGTCATCATTGCTTGTAACTGGATGCTAAACGAGAGCTCTTTTGCTTCTCTTATTTTCCTCATATCGACAATTTGGCAAACAGTTGTCAAAAGAGGAGTCAAATTCAGAATAATCCTTGAATAATTCAATTATGACTTTTCTTTTGAAGACTGAATAGAGAGTTTGCGAAAAAAAAAGTGTTAATTATTATAATTATAATTAATGGAATTTGTAAGTAATAAGACCTAAGTTTTGTTTTTCACAAACACTATTGTCGACTTTTACGTGCACTATATAAAGCTGTCTTAGAATTTCAATAACTTCTACACCTTCATTTCTTGACAATCTATACGGTATATTATTTACTTCCTCTTCTGGATTAAGATCTAGGACCCAGGTAAATCATTTTGAAGAATATTATCGAGTATCAATCGATTTCTTACAATATGCCAAATACAATTCCTCCAAATTCAAAGACTCCTGAATATGGGGCCCTAAAGCATATGCCTACTGTGCCGAATTGCTAATTAAGCATTGATATACAGGATATCGATAGCTTAGCTCGATTGGTAACCATTTTGACTAAGCCAAAAAACAATGCTTAGAAAGTTTACGTCCCTTCCGGTTTGCAAAAACTGACTTTTACAGAGAAAAATAACTTTAACAATTCAAATGGATGAAATATTACGTCATTGGTTTATAACCATACTCCATCTTTGCTATTATCGAGAGTCCTGTTTGCAGTTCTTTCATTTCTCTCTATCCCATACAAAAATACAGCATAGAATCCTATATGACAAATTATAAGACTTTACGGTGAGACATTAGGTGCATTCAAAATCAACTGGATAATCCGATTCTCTAGAGAATCGGATTATTCAAACCGGAAGTTGACGCAAAACACGTCATTTTTTAAGAATCAGATTCTTAATAATCCACCTCAAACGTGTATTCTTTAGATTATCGAATCGATTCTATGCCGCCATCTTGGGATTTGTTAGATCGAGAGGTAAGAATTCGTAAGAATTACTAAATTTTAGCTATATACTTAGCTAAAAAATTGTATTCTGTTGTTGATTAGACTCCAATTGAATTGTTTGACTGCTTTTTATTGTTTCAAGGTTGATATTACGTGCGAAACAAAGTGGTGCACGATCATCGTCGTTAAAGAAAGAAATTATGTATAAGTTACTAAATTTTTTGCTTATTTACTAAATTTTTGACGTAATTTACTAAATTTTTGGCTTAATTTGTTATATTTTTGACTTATTACTAAATTTAGTTTGGAGGTTAGGTACAGATCGAGAATATTCGAAGGGAATCTTTTAGGGAATCTTTTAGCCAAAATCATTATCATTTCCTACAACTCCAACTACAACCAACCATGACAGACCAAATCCATTAAACCTTAAACACGGGCTCAAAAAATTTTTATCTTTCGACTAAAAATTGTCATGTGAGACGAGTAGAAAAAGAAGAGTGTGTGTTAACGACGGATGCATTATTCCCGGGTTAGTTACCTTGAAAATCTGTACTCCTACGACAGCAAACATGAACTGTAGCAGATAGGTGACCAACATGATGTTGCCTATAGTTTTGATGGCTACTATCACGCACTTGACTACATACTAAAATACGAAAAAAAACAACAAAAGAAACGAAAAAAAATATTCAAAGGATTCGGGGTTGTTGGACCATTGAAGGGCAGGATTACATGTGTTATGTGTGTGTGTTTGTGCTGATTCTTCCACCCGTGTCTTTGTCCCTACCTTGAATAGCTGAACTCCAATGACAGCGAACATGAATTGGAGTAAACAGGTGACCAACATGATGTTGCCTATAGTTTTCACTGCTACTATCACACATTGGACTACATGCTACAAACGAAGAAATACATCAAACACATTTTCTCCCCCAAAATAGATGGAATGGAAATCCCAAAATTTTTAAAAAAGATATAGAGAAATAAATCTGAAATTTTCTCAGTTAGAAAAGTGATTATGGGAAGAGAGTGTTGATTTTCTTGTTATTTGTAGGTTTGTTGTAAAAGCTTACTTTTAATCCTTTGGCACGATTGATGGCACGAAGAGGACGAAGAACGCGAAGCACGCGAAGAATTTTCACTACAGACATGGCGTCGCTCCTGAGGTTGAAAACGAGACTTTAAAATTGGGATGAGTAAATCTATTCGAGGTTTATTGGGTGTAGTGCCTGACAAAACTGTCTCAATGTTTCAGGCTTGTTTTTTGGATTATAACTAAACAATGGAGTTTCTTATTTTGCCCAGTTAAAAAAAAATTGCAAAATATTTACACGAAAACAATAATTCCTGCAATCAAACTGCAAAGTTCAGCAATTTACGCAATGATTGCAGATTTTTGATTTTGTTTTTAAATTTTTTTACAGCAATAGCTCACTATAGCGCTTCACCTAAAATATAATGGAAGCGTCTATGTCTTTAAAGAAATCTTTCTGAGCATTAAAAAGATTCACACTTGTGTTCAGATTTGAAGTAAAAGTTGGAGTAACGCAAAACTATAGTGTGGGTAATAAGTAGCACACGAAGCAAACTTTGAACAAACTTTTTAGAAAGTGGATTGATTAATGTCAGCTTATTTTCTGTTAAACGCCGATGCCAAAACAAGTTCCAGGAAATGAGATCTTGCGAACAGTCAATTAAATCCAACCTATCTCACCGTGTGTCTTAGTAGACTTATTAACAAATTTTTTTTTCAAAATGGCTGATGAAATGAAGCTTATGCTGCAAACTTCAGTCTACATTTAATCGTCCACACTCTCAGCAAAAAAGATAGATAAACTCAAATAGGTATGTATATGGAGACAAACGATGTCTCCATTCACGTACCTTAAAGGTTTTTATACCTTTTTTGAAATGTAAATTAATCTTGCCTACTTTTACTTACTTTTCTTCTTACTGACACTGCTAATCTAAACACAAGTGTGAACTCAACTTTAGCGAGTTATACCATGAAGTGGCCAAATAACTGCAAATTATTCAAATTATTTACAAAAAACTATTATTATTTACAACTATCCTTATTGCTAAAATCATGCCTGTCTAATGGTTGTGCAAATGCTGTGCTAAACGCTTCACTCAAAAGGAAAGTTGAGGCCTTGCTGGTACTGTGAACTTAGGGAATTATTTTAGACATAAGGGAAGGTATCTTTCATCATTAAAAAGAGCCAGACAAAACTTAACGACATCTCTTTTTTTGTTTTTTGTATTTTTGTTTTAAAAATAAGATTCATTATATGTAAAAACTAGCTAATTACCCCGGCTTCGCTCGGGATTCAAAAAATATTTCCGAAATGGACTCTGTCTGTCCGTGTCTCAGCTTAATCAACTGTTCAATTTGAAATTTAGTAAAAAAATTAGACCTTATATTGGTCATTAGCATAGGGTCTTCCTATGGTCACGTGACATTTTTCAGCAATGGGCAGACCTTAAAACTTCAATTTCGTG
>JAQIXT010000801.1:0-24019 GCA_034700445.1 Stenotaenia linearis | reverse complement strand
TAACCTCAAAATCAATTGTAAGCAAAAATTACCGTTATTTTTCTCACACGCGATGAAAAAGCGTCTGCTCACAATGGCAGCAGACGACAAAACTGAGGATTCAACTGACAACGTCACAAGTCCGTAATTCTGCGATACGATTGGTCTAAATGTAATGACTTCATTACAAGCGTTATTAAACATTAAATTTAATATTTAAATTTAACAAATTCATTTTTATTTTCTTACAAAACCAATTAATTTCACAACACTCAATCCTCATCACACAAAAAAACAAATAACAAGTTTCGTGCGTTACCTAGCCTCCCACACCCAGCGCGATCGGGCGCTAACTAACCGAAGCTCCTTGTAAACATGGCGGGATTTGGAGATAGGTACTAGCTAAAATTAAGAAAACACACACTTTTATTCCACCCTATAACCCCAAAATCCCACCCGCACCCCGCACAAAAATCAACCCCCAACAACCAACCCCTACAAACAGAACGATCCCCGCATTCACTCCAAACACGAAAAAAAAAAAAAAACGCAAAACCGTGAGAATTTAGGTCAAACTACCCAAGCCAAATCTAGTCCATTGCTCGATTTACCCTCAAAACAAAAAAAATCCACAAATAAAACCAAAAGTCACTAAAAAAAAAAAAAATTTATTTCCAGCGAATACACCGACACTGTGATAATCCGCGAGATCTACGACGGCGAAAACTCGCAGGAAAAATTCGAAAACGAGTTGGAACGAGCGCTGGAAGCTTGCTGTCCGACTCCGACCAAGACCACCTAAAGTGACCACCTAACTTACTTTAGGTGGTCTTGAAATACCCCTATAGTACTGCTGCTGTACTGTACGGCGCTTTCGTTTCGTCTGCAAAAAGAAAATGGCGGCATTTAAACTCGCTGTGGGCGCATAGTGTTGACGCCGTGGACGCATCTAAGTTTGAGTTTAACATCATAAACTGTTCCTGTTAACGTCCTTGTCTTTTTAATTACTAACAATGAATTTGCCGAGATTACTCTTGCCTCGATGTAGGCTTTTAGCATTTGAAAAAAAATGCTTTTGTAAAAATACATCAATCCAAACTGCTGAGTAAGAAAATATTTTTAATCACACTTTCTTGAAAAATAAATATAATTTTATATCTCTCTAGACAAATCATAAGCTCAAGCTATAGTCATCTAGAAACAAAAATCCCATCCTCTGATGACCAAGGAAAACACGAACAAGATTCTTGTCAACCTACACAGTCCCTTAAAGCATCAACTAAGATATTAGAAGATTCATTGAAGAAGTTAACAGTAGTATCAGCCAAGGAGACAGTAAGTCAACCGTCAATTTCAATTACACAGCAGCTTCTGGAAGAGCAAACTGAAAGTGAAGCATTGACGCTTCCTGAAGAAGACAAGGAAATAATGATTCACAAAGAAAGTCCTCAAGTTCCTGAAGTTCTTTTAAAGCCAAGTTTTAATTTCGCACCATTTGTGAACCATTCAGACTGTCTTCAACAGCTTATTAAATTAGGCGTCGATTTATCCCATTGGGAAGCGTTGACAGATGTTCCTGAAATGGTTTTAAAAAAGGATTTTGAACATGATATTAAACCATACCTGCTGTTTTTGGTCGACAAAGGCGTTCCTCAAGACTCTCTTGGAAATTATTTAACAAAAAATCCTTACATTTTGAAGCAAAGTCTCCAGAACCTTGAAATTAGAATAAAATACTTTGAATCGAAGAACTTTTCTGCCTCAGCAATTGGACACATGATTCACCGAGCGCCGAAGCTTTTGAATCAAAAAACAAGCAAACTAGATGAAAAACTTGGTTTCTATCAGAAGAGTTTGAAACTAACGGGCGATGAGCTTCGAAGCGCTATTACTAGACAACCAAGGTTACTCACATGGGATTTCTTAAAAATCAAAGTCAGTAAAATAATACAAATTTTTCGCAATAATTATTTATTTACCCTTAAATTTTCTTGCAGCAAACACATTATACAATGGAAAAAGAATTTGGTTTTTCATTAAATGAGAGTAAACGTCTGTTTTTGACCAAACCAAAACTCTGGTCTTCAAGTACGAGATATTTAAAATATAATAATTTATAAACATAGGGACTTATTTTTAATTCGTTTTAGGTCGATCGCAGATGCTTGAAAGGTTTAGTTATATCCATAATGTGATGGGCGTAGAACACGAGGATATTGTACGTTTTCCCGAAGTGTTGCTCAGTCGTTTATTTCGGACTAAAGAGCGTCATCTCTATCTGAAGAGTATTAATCGAGATCAGTATAACCCAACTAAAGAAAATTATGTTCCTTTAAAAGACCTCGTTGCACACAATGATGAGGATTTTTGTATGAATGTAGCTCGAACCACTGTTAGTCAATATAATGAATTTTTGAAAACTTTGTAAATTATTATGATTTTAAAAATAAATTTATTCAGAGGAATTTTTTTTTTTAGAAAATAGTATTGAAATTGGCCACGAGATGGCTTTACATATTGACTTATTTCAAGACCCGTCTCATACTTATCTGATGATGCCGGTTGAGCAATAGAAGTCATATTATAACGCTCGAACTTACATATTTTTTTCAAGTATGTGGCGACAAGTAATTCTAAACAGAAATCTTGTGCGGAAATCTGTAAGCAATGAAATATGTTTGTAATATAGCAGAAGTTAATAAACAGTTTATTAACTTCTGATATTAGTTAAAAATTGCAAAAATAGTGCAAATACTTGGAATGTTTGCAACTATTTTGCAACTATTGCATAAATCAATTTTGGAATGTTTACTTACGATTTTTTTTTCTTTTCAGAAAATATTTAAAAAAGAACTTCTAAAAATTCACTGCAAGTATTCAACTTCAGAAATTGATCCTGAATGGCTCGCCTTGGCCAAAGAGCAAATGAATGGAAAAGATCCTGCAAAAGAGCTGATGTGGCATACAGAAGTAAGCAGCTTATAATCTCAAATGGATGCAATCATGAATGGGGCTGAAATGAATATTTACAGGGACTCCAACTCAAGCCGATATATACCAAAAAAGATACAGAAAATCTGGAACCAGAATTACCTGGAAAATTTCCTTACACAAGGGGGCCTTATCCGACTATGTATGCTCAGCGCCCTTGGACCATCAGACAGTATGCGGGATTTAGTACTGTTGAAGAAAGCAATAAGTTTTATAGGCAAAATATTAAAGCTGGTCAGCAAGGTTTAAGTGTGGCTTTTGATTTAGCAACACATTGTGGGTATGCTAACAGCGAAACCAATTTGTAGGAATTTTCTCTTTATACCAAATTTAAATTTCCAGTTATGATTCTGATAACATTCGTGTTAAAGGCGATGTTGGAATGGCGGGAGTTGCAATTGATTCAGTGGAAGATATGAAGGTAGAAAAGATGCTCACTGATTCCTTATTATCTATAGTTTTTTTTCTGTTATTATTTTTATTTATTTCTGCTTTTTTTTTTAAATTATAGATATTATTTGATTCAATTCCATTGAATAAAATGTCAGTCTCAATGACAATGAATGGGGCAGTTTTGCCTGTTCTAGCTATGTTTATTAATACAGGTTTGGAACAGGTGACAAATACTAAATAGTCATTGAATATTTATATTATTTGAGTTTACCTATTAATTTAAACGATATTATAGGGTGCCAAACTTGATGAATTATCAGGAACAATTCAAAACGACATCTTAAAAGAATTCATGGTTCGAAATACATACATTTATCCTCCTGAGCCGTCTATGAGAATAATTGGAGATATTTTTTCATTCATTTCTGGAGTAGGTCATTAAAACATAATAATATTTATAAAAATTAAATTTTTTCTTTAATTTGTAGAATATGCCTAAATTTAATTCAATATCAATCTCCGGATACCACATGCAAGAAGCCGGAGCTAGTACAATATTAGAGTTAGCTTTTACAATAGCCGATGGTTTGGAATATGTTAGAACTGGTACGTTAAATTTATTATTAATCATTTTATCGGTCTCTAAGGATTTCTAATGTTTTTATTAAATTTTCAGGTTTGAAATCTGGCATGGACATTGATTATTTTGCTCCTAGATTATCTTTTTTTTGGGGAATTGGAATGAATTTTTACATGGTAAATATAAAGTGTATTTGCTAACTTCTGAAATTTCAATTTCAATGTTATCTTAGGAAGTTGCGAAAATGAGAGCAGCACGGAGACTATGGGCTCATTTAATACAAACTAATTTCAATCCTAAAGACAAAAAATCAACTATGCTTCGCGCTCATTCCCAAACATCAGGTTGGTCCCTAACAGAACAAGTAAAAATTCAAGCTCCAATTTAAAATACTGGATAGTAAAATTTTTGAAATTTAGAATCCTTACAACAACATTATGAGGACAACAATCGAGGCGATGGCTGCTGTTTTCGGCGGAACGCAATCACTACACACTAATTCTTTTGATGAAGCTCTGGGACTACCTACAGAGTTTAGTGCTGGTCTTGCAAGAAATACACAGATCATTCTTCAACTAGAAACGGGCATTGGGAAAGTAAAATAATTTCAAAAATTAATTAAGCCAACGATTGTAAGTTACTTAATTATTTCAGATTGTTGATCCTTGGGCTGGATCGTATTTTATGGAAACGCTAACAGATACACTCTACCTAGAAGCCAAAAAAGTAATTGATGAAATTGAAGCTATGGGTGGCATGGTAAAAGCAGTTGCAAGTGGAATGCCGAAATTAAGAATTGAAGAATGCGCTGCCAAACGTCAAGCGAGAATAGATAGTGGAAAAGGTAACAGTAATGTAACGGAACCGAACGGTGTATTAAACGTAGAATTTTTCATTTAATAGAGATAATAGTTGGAGTTAATAAATATCAACTTAAAGAAGAGAATCCTGTTGATGTTCTTGTCATTGATAATACTAAAGTGAGAAATTCCCAAATTGAAAAACTCAAAAATCTTAAGGCTTCTAGAGATAACGCAAAAGTAAAACAATTTTATTATAAGTTTATTTATTATTTTCTAATTCCTAAGTTTCTAAGGTTCAAGAATGCCTCGACAAGCTAACCGAGTGTGCAAAAACAGGTCAGGGAAATCTGCTTGGTTTATCTGTGGAAGCAGCCAAAGCACGCTGCACTGTGGGAGAAATTACCCAAGCAATGGAAAAAGTAAATAAATGCATAAAAAATTAATACAATTCTGGTTTTTCAAATTTCGACTAGGTGTTTGGCAGACATGTTGCCACTGGAAGTTTAGTGAGTGGTGCTTACAGAATGGAGTATGGTCAAGCAAATGAGTTGGAACTCGTGCAGAAAAAAGTCCAGGTTTGAGGAATACAAATGTCAAACATAAAAATAGCGGTAATAGTGTATTGGTTATATTTAAGGAATTTGAAAAAATGGAAGGCAGACGACCTCGTATTTTAGTCGCCAAAGTTGGACAAGATGGTCACGACCGCGGAGCTAAAGTAATAGCGACCGGGTTTGCGGATTTGGGATTTGACGTCGATATTGGACCGCTATTTCAAGTAAGGAAATATAAATGCACTTTATTTTGTTGACAATTGTTAATTTTCATTTCGAAATTAAGACACCGGATGAAGTCGCTCAGCAGGCAATTGACGCTGACGTTCATGTTGTCGGAATTAGTTCACTAGCAGCCGCACATCGAACTTTGGTGCCCGAACTAGCAAAAGCATTAGAGGCTAGAGGACGATCGTAAGCCAAACAAAATTCGGATCAAAACCAGTTATTAATTTCTACTTTTCTCTTTTCAGCGACATTTTAATAGTATGTGGTGGCGTCATTCCTCCCCAAGATTACGACTTCTTATATAAAGTAGGGGCGTCAGCAATTTTCGGACCAGGAACCAAAATTCCAAAAGCAGCCATCAGAGTAGTGGAACTGATATCCGTGAGTTTAAAGAAAAAATCTCAAGCCATTTGAGTGTGAACTATATTTTTTAATATAATCGCTACCTGTACCTACTCGTGCGACATTTATTGTACACATTGAGGAAATAAAATAAAATTACCAAATCATGCAAGACTACCGCTATTGTCACAATGCACTGAAGAACATCATGGAATGCAAAAAGCACTTCCGATTCAATAAATAGTCCCAAACATCGTTAATTTACAATTAGATCTTTGTTGTGAAGGCACTGAACTGACAAATCTTTCTTTCATCTAGTTCAAGCTATTGTATTTACAGCAAAATTAAACAGCCAATCGAATCTATTAAATAATTTTGATTTATCATTAAATATTTTACAATTGCTGTGCCTTGAACTCTATGAGAGTAAAATTTCATTTGCTCGCAGAATCCTTGATCACCTTGCTTCGAAGGTATTCCTTGTACGATTGAATGCCGCCCTGCCACTTTGTAACAGTACTCTTTTCACACACCCAAATTTCTTGAGCGACCTTAGTGAAAAAAATTAAATAAATTAATATTTGAATATAAACTGGGAAATAATCAGCTTACTTGACTTATGAGTCTAAAGTCGTGACTCACAAGTACCATACCCCCCTCAAAATCGTTAATTGCGTCAGCAAGAGCGTCGATTGTTTCCATATCCAAATGATTGGTAGGTTCGTCCAGCAAAAGCAAGTGCGGTGCTTGAAAGGCCAGCCAAGCAAACACAACACGGCATCGTTGACCGTCTGATAATTGACGGATGGGACAAATCTGGAGGAAAATTTCAAATTAATAAAATTGATTCATAAATAAAAATTTTAAATTGATTCCAGTGTCTATAATTCACCTGCTGTCGTCCCGTAAGACCATATCGACCTATAATTTTTCTCATTTCTTCAATTTCTTTAACAGCCGGGAAACATTTCATCATGTATTCCAAAGCAGATAAGTCGAGTTCTAAATGCTCTTGTAAATGCTATAAATAAGAATTAATCAGTACTCATTGAATATCAGAAATATTTAAAATAATTTTTTACCTGATGATAACGAGCTATTCGCAGATGTGAATGTTTTCGTATTAATCCGTCGGTTGGTACTAACTGAAATATTGATATTAAAAAATTTTGATTTATCTGTTTATACTGTATAAAAGAAATTCAAATTTACCTCTCCATACAGTAATTTCAGTAAAGTGGATTTGCCAGCCCCATTGGGACCAACAAGAGCAAGTCGAGTATCTAAATCAATACCGAATTCCAAGTTTTTATAAATTTTAGGCTGAAATTAACGGGAAATTAATAAAAATGAAGAATAATTTAATAAGATTAAACACATACCCCTTTATCGCTATAGGAGAAGCTAACATTTTGAACCATAATGACTGGCGGTGGTACAGTACCACACTCGGGAAAATAAAATTGAACCACTTTATCGTTTGTAACTTTCTCCGTCAAACCTCCAGCTACCATTTTAGCCAAAGTTTTTTCTTTACTTTGAGCTTGACGAGCCAATTTTGCACTACCGTGACCAAATCGCGCTATGTAATCCTTAAAAAGAGAATTAAATTAACTTATACAGTATATGTTATACTATACGCATTCAAGGAGAAGGGGAAAATAATTTCATTAAATATGAATCAGATTAATAGTTATCGCTTCAAGGGTTATGAACATCGAATCAACACAATATTTAACTTGCAAAACAAGGAAATATACGTCAATTCTTAAATTCGGCCTTTTTTGTCATCATTTTCAACTTTTTAAGGGTATCAATTTTCCATATTAAGAATCATACCTTCATGTGCGCAATTTGATCTTGTTCCCAATTGTAGCGCTTCATTTGGTTTTCCAATAACTCCAATCTAGTTCGTACAAACGCATCATAATTTCCCTAAAATAAGAAAAAAATAATCAGTCGAACAATTTCTATAAATCGATTTTTTTGTACTTACAGTATAATATTTTAATTTCTTGTGGTTTAAATGAATGATATTCGTACAAACGCCGTTTAAAAAGTCTTGTGAATGCGACACAATTACTAAAATTCTTTTATAACTAAAATTTAAAAAAATTATAAATTATTTTACACATTTAAAAAATAATCGAAACTAACTAACTTTTTCAATTCTTCCTCAAGCCATACACAAGCTTCTAAATCCAAATGATTTGTTGGTTCATCCAAAAGCAACAAATGAGGTCGAACGTACAACGCTCGAGCTAATGCTATCCTCATTCTCCAACCGCCAGAAAAATCTTTGCATTTTTTCTGTTGCATTTCTTTAGTAAATCCCAAACCATGAAGTATGTAAGCTGCCTTGCATTCAGCTGTATCGGCACCTATGTCGTCTAGACGTTCGTATACATCTAATAATTGTTCGTGCGATTCTATTTTTACAATTTAAAAAAAAAAAAAAATTAAAATCAATTAAATAAATAACTCTACAATGCAGCACAACTAGTGTCATTAATTACGAATCAGATTATTAATAATCGCTTCAAGGGTTATTAACATGGAATCAACACAGTCTCCTTGTAAAACAAGGAGATTTACATATCGATTCTTAAATTCGGCCTTTTTTGTCATCATATTCAAATTTTCAGGGAATAGCAGAACATAAAATAACAAAGGGACTTTTATATAAGCTGATTTTCTCACCTTCATCGGCGTTTTGAGCCAATTGCTCAGCTAATTTTTCTAGTCGTGCACGTTCTTGATCCACATCCATCACACTCTGTAAAGCAGTTTTATCGCTTGCAGGTATTTCACGATCTAAGTGATAAATATCTATTTGATCTTGAATAGGAACTTCGCGTCTACCAATTGCAGACAGCAACGTCGATTTTCCTGAAGAATTTCAGTCTATTAATTTTCAATTAAAAATTTAATTTAAAAAAAAATCAAAATTACCGCATCCGTTTTGCCCGAGAAAACCATATCTTCGACTACAATTCAATTCCAATTTGGTGTCGGTTAATACTTCCACTCCATGAAATGTAATTGATACATTTTCTATCTTAATATCCCTACTGTAAGGATGAACTGCTAAAACACCGGTAGTGGCCCGTGCCGCAGCATTTAATTCCATATCACGTTCAAATTTTAATGCCAGATCATCAACTAACAGGTAAATAAATAAATATGTAAGTGATAAAAGAAAAGGTGCAATAAATCTTTTGTTGCTAACCATCTGTTGCCCTGTCTTCTTGAGGTGACTTTTCACGTACTCCATTTTGAACTTGCTCGACCTGGCCATTTGAATCAGCGTCATCCGATTTTTGAGCAGGTTTTTTCTGACTTCGTTGTTTGGCGGCTTCTTTTTTCTTTTGTTCACGACGTTTTTTGGAGTCCGACGGCATTTCCGACTGTGTAATGAAACAAAATTCGTAAGGATTGTATAAAAGGCGGTTGATTTACATAAAAAAAAATTCCTAGTTTGTTAGAGCAGCTTTTGGTAAGACAATACGACAATTATTACGTAATTCATTTACCGATGGGCCTAAAATAACTATTCGCAATTAATAAATGTTCAGCTTCCATAATTACCTGATAAGTATTAAATCTGTTAAAATTAACGACAAAAGGGAATGCCTCCACGTGGATCCTTCTTTCTGTTGAAACCCGCAACTAAAAAGGAGGATATGACGTCATTCAATTCCGATTCAATTCGCAGAAAAATACCGGTTACTCTCGTGCGTAATAAACGTCAACTACGTAAGGAATGCATTGATTGACCTGTCACCTTGTGCAAATTTCCTAAACTAAAATCATATACCGTGATAAGACCACCCCTGGCATGTCTTTACTGATAAATGAAAAATAATGGACAGAAGAGTAAGATAATTTTACTGATAAAACAATCTTGTCTTAATATTTTGATTACATTTAGTAAAATAATTTTAAAATTTAACAGACTTCGCTTCACTGCATAGCGCCGTTCGCACAGAGAAGCCGAAAACAAAAACCTCGATAAAAACAGATGCAATGTATTCAATGCGGAAGTCTGTTATTAGGTCAAGTGTTTGACAACAGTATAGTTGTTCTGCCAACCGTGGAAGTAGTTCACGTCCCAGGTTTAAAAAAAGTGATCGCATTTAACTACTAGACGAAATGGACGGTATTTATGTGTTTTTCCACGACTACAAGTATATTCTGTTATGTTCTTACGTAATTCTCATATTTATTATGGTGAGGCTCTATCTTGTTATAAGAAAAAACAAGTAAATTCATATATAACAAATATTTTATTTAATAAAGATATATTATACAATTGCACATATATTTTCACTGTTGTTTGCTCGCTCTTCGTATAGCTGATTGTTGACGAACATATATTTTTCTTTTATTCACACCGGGTCCTTAATAATTAAAAAATCACGAATGATCAAACGGTATGAACTTTTGATATACAACTTAACTTACCAAAAAAACTCAAAAGAACAGGCAAAAATATTAATCCGTGAGCAGCGCCAAATAATACCACACACAAATTAATTCGGAAATAAAAAACTTGGAATATTTGAGAATTAGAAAATGCTAAAACACATATGCCAGTGAATTTTGTCAATGTGACACCAGCCATGACCTAATGAATTTTATTAATAAAAGAAAACTCAAAAAAAATTGATGACTTACTGAAGAGCCCATATTAATCAATGAGTCTTTAGCCCTAAGAACATTTGTCGGTTCCTCGCTTACTGCGAATGCTCTGGTAACATGCGAGCAAAATTCCACAGCGATTCCAACCGCAACAACCACATTAACGAGAGATACGGCATTGAGTTGAACATTCCACCAATACATAACGCCCATTAAATTCGTAATTATCATGAAAATGACTCCAACTATTATAAAAGATAGAATAAAATCCATTCCTAACAGAAAAAACGATATGATGTAAATGGAAATAAACGTGTAGAGCAGATTAAACATGGTGTCTTCCCACATGGTTAAATATTGTTCATAAAATACATAAAAAATACTGTAAAATCAATAAAAAAATTAATATATTTAGCTTGTGCAAAAAAATAATAATAATAAAAAAATTTAAAAAAAGTTAAACGCTTAACACCTGTAAGCAAAGACCTCATATTTTTTCTTTCCACCCGCCAAACGACGGTTTAGATATTCAGTCAACTTCTCCGATATGTATCTTGAATACCATAACGCCTCATAAAAATCTTTTGACGTTTTAAGAATAGTGTGAAAAACCATAAAAGAAGTTGCTGGGTAAAACAAATCAGAATTAAAATCATCAATAAAGACCCAAGTAACCTGATCACCTCCAATTCGACCGTTTTTTAGCAATTCAATACTGTTAGCGTACAGTGCATGACCACTAAATAAATAACAATTAAAAATTAAAGTCATAACTTATTTTTCCTGTGATTTCAACTCATACCCAAGACATCCATCTTCCGTTGGATTATCGCTTAAATATGCTGGTAAAAATTTTTCGAATTCACCGCCAAACACATGCTTAAATCCACCAATGTCTGTAATTGTAACCTCGCATGCATCACACTCTTCATCGGTAGATGGACAAAAGTCGCCCTTTTCATCTTCTTTACAACAACCTGGATTTCCAATCCAGCTCGAATAGTCGTCCAACCACGAAAACGCATCTTGCGCTATGTACGTTTGTTTGGAATGTTGGCGAGCAAAACTAATCTGGTTAAGTATTGAGTGTTCGTCACAGACTGGTCCTTGACAAATTAGATTCTGCGTTTTCCAAGTGGAGTAATTGTAACCGGCTTTGATGACAAAGTATGTTGGAGGACCCACGGCTAAATATTCTTTAAAAGCAATCAGATAATTGCTCAGATAGGAATCCTATTTATTTCACTTGTGATTCAATTGTGGCGTTTATGTTGTTTTAGTAGTTACCTTCGCTGCGGCTAGTTCTTGCTCAAGACCAATGTCTATTTTATTAACCACAGCTACAGAGGAGCAAAACCATAATGGAAATAATAGCATCTGTAATTTATTGGAACTAAATACACTGACTTCAAAAATGTACAATGAGTACTTTTACCACCACGTATCTCACGAAAGATTTCATTAAAAATGGTCCGTAAAATTTTTTAAAGATTGTGTATATTAATCCGGGACTGGGATTAGAGTTTGCTTCCACTTTAGTTTTTACACAACAGCAAATTTCGTAACGATTTTCCTTAATAACCAAATTTTAGTATTAAAATTTAAATTTCAACCATTTTAGATTACGTGTAACAAGATGTTGTGAAAAATATTCTTGGTGGAATTACCTCGTGTCTTCGTGCATCAAGAGAAAATAAACTAACAAAACACGTGATTTGAAGCATAAACGCAACTAGTAATGCAACACCAGCATATAAAGCGAACGTTCGTACAGCTGGCATTGAAGTGATGGCACCTAATATTCGAAAAAAAAAAGAGAAGAATTTCTTCTTAAGTAAAATTATCTCTTCCAGTACAGGCATTGCAAGGAAAGCATATTCATTTTCAATTCATAAATTTCAAAATACATTTTAATGATCTAAGAGTGATAGAGGTAATAGCGCGAAATAGAGCTTCTCAGCAATACTTGTTATGCAGAGAAGCTTGTCACCTCAAACTTTTTAACTTTAACTCTCACCTAGAAAGAATCCAGCAGCATCTGTTACACTGCTGAGCATCATGCTAGGTGCAACATCACCAACAACACGTCCTATTTGTTGTTCTCTCGTTTCATTTTCTTTCCGTATATCTCTCTTAAAGAATCACCGAAATTAACTTAAACATTTAAAATTTAAAATACATTAATAATATACAGTACTTGATACGCTCTAGTCAGAATGAATATATTATCAACTCCTACAGCTAAAACCATGAACGGAACAACTTCTACGACAATTAATGTTGCAGGAACATGTATGAAACTGAACAATCCTACCGACGTCATCACTGACAATATAACAATACAAATTCCACCCACTCCTAAGAGAATTTTCGAATCTACCTGATTAAAATAAAGCGAAATTTAAACTAATTAAACTACACTCAAAGTCATAACTCACTAATATTCTTTTAAAACTTTTCACTTGTCCCAAAGAAATGGAAATGTATACGAACATAGTCATATAACTGATTGCAACTGTCAATATATCCGATTTGGATTCTTTGTCAAATTCGTCTTCAATTGATCTCTTAAGTTAAATAACTTGTAAGTCATCCGACCTTTTTTTACACATAGTGATGTGCAGAAACCGTAATTTTTACTTACAGATGCAACGTAATAAACGTCCATCTTGGGATTCTTGTACGTACTCAAAAAATCTAAATATCTAAATAAATTCAAAAGTCTTATGCGCAATTAAAATTACTTTTAGAAGTAATTATATTTACCGAGCTTCCCAAGCTAATGCTTCTTCAAGATCACTTTTATTTACATAATTATTAACCATAAAAGTTAAAGCTATAACTTTTGCGTTTATGTAAGACTCATTTTTAATCCCTCCTAAAGCAACAAATGGCAAAACAGGGCCACCATAAGGAGCTAAACAATCTGGCATTAAAGGAGATCTGTATAAACATTAAAATTCAAATAAAATTAATTTTCAGTTTCATTGTATTGTCAAAATGTCAATACCCAAAACAATATTCAAGATGTGCTATGTAATCGGATTCTTTATCCTCTAATTCAGATATATCCTCAAAATAATTCACGACACTGAAAATTGTGCAGTTTGTATTATCTGGAGCCATCGGCTGATAACAAATATCACTCAAGGTAACACGTCGACCATCAACTCTCACTGTCAGTGCTTCAATTTTTTTTTGGAGGCTGTGAACCTTTCCAGACAAATTAGTTATAATTTTTAAAATTATTATTATGTTACTGACTTGGATTAGGAAATCGCGTTCAAATATTTTACTGATCTTTCGATTTTGATAATTAAAAGTACCAGGTTTTTTGGGAACAATTATTGAGTGTTCAGTCCTCAAGATAGGCAGAAAGTGGTCGTTATAATACGTCATTTCTACTCTCGCTTGACTACTGGGCATAGCCCATAGCTCAACCGGGTCAACAGTGACAGAAAACATGATCAATCCAAAGGAAATACCGCCACTAATAATCAAACAAATAGAGATCACCGTGAAAGGATGACTAGCACAAAATGTTCCCCAACGAATGAAAAAGTTCTCGATGCAATTTTCGAATTTAAAAGCACATTCTTTGAATCTGGCTCCTACTGGTACCGGAACGGGTTCTGGTTCAGTAGTTTGTTGTGATTTATCTAAACAAAAAATTATAAATATTTCAAATAACGTATTTTTGTGAGAAAAGCGAAAACCTTGCATGTTTTCGTTGGTTTCTGATGGTGCATCGACTACTGACGCAACAACAGCTCGTTTCTTTTTAATTTCTAAAATATAAATATTTCGTAAATGTATCTTAAGACTTAAAACTGTCATTCCATACTTTTTTTGCACCATCTAATTATCAACCCGACAATGAATAAAACAATCAAAGAGAGATACAGAAATACAGCGACTACTGTCATGCCGTCATATTTTCCGATCATAAATTTAACTGACATTGTGGGTTCTGGAAGATCAAAAGGTGGAGTTGCCTTTTTGCACGCAGCAGTGCAATCCGCACAAGTGCATGTTGGTCCATCGACCTTGAAAATAAACAGGAAATTTCTTACAAAAATTTCATAGTGAAGCTTGAAAATATTCAAAAAATATACTTGAAGTGATTCATCACAAGATTTCAGTTTCATGTCTAACGGATTAAACACAGCAGTGTCGTTTTGAAATGAAGCTAGTTCACTAACAGTAACATCGACGTGAACTGGTGACTGATCAGTCGACCCCATATTAGTCGCCCAAATTGTTCCAGAACATTCTTTTACAGGGGCTAAACACAGTATATCTAGAGCTAATATACCCAAAGGACTGTTCACTTCACGGCAAGCCTCAAACATGGCATCCACCATAGATTTCTTGACATACAAATGAATGGCACTTATTGCCATTTTTTCAGTACCTGGATCTTCATGGTTATAAAAATAATTTTAAAACAATTTTCGTTTAATTACAGTATTGACTGAAGTATTGATACTTGCCTATATCTGCAGTAACTACTCTCATAAATTTACTTTGATCAGGGTGGCATACCATACTGCATTGATAATATCTAAAATTATACCAACAAGCTGGACACCTTTCTACAATCTGTTTGACAAACGTCAATCCAGAGCTCTCGAAAAACGTTGTTATTTGATCCGCTCCACAACACGTAAAGGAAGTACCTTAATGAAAATATTTGCGGGTTATTAAGCGACCAATAAAATTGTGAAATATTCATTACCTTCAGGATTGTAATACATAGGACATAACTCAGAAAGGTAACGTTGTGCCTTTTTGTCGTCTGGAAATGGTTTTGGCGGACCGTTATATGGGCAATTTCTAGGCAATCCACTCTCCTCGTTTACACCGCATTCACCATACCAAACACAGTCTGCTGAAACCTACAAATGAATTTAAATTAATTTTTTTTTCATGTAGAATTCCTCTTATTATTATGGTAAAAGTGAAATGACAATTCTCACAAAAACATCCCAGCTTAAACCCCACAATAACAAAATCAAAATCATCAACCGACTGTAGTGTTGTCTCAATGAAAGATTAAATATAATACAGGAATCTAAAATTAACATTCCTTCAGCCACAAAACTCTTTTTGCCACATCGTAACTTGACAACAAATGTAAGAATCTGCACTATTATTACAATTTCATTGTTTTTATTGCTAAACAGTAACTACTGAAACAATAAGAAATAACTTTTGTATTTTTATAACAAAAAATGTTTTATTTCCTTAATGCAAAGGCAAAACGTACAACTAATCACTGACAGGAAATCATTATAGGAAACAGTTGGTGCAAATAAAAAATAAAAAACAGTTTAGAGAAGACAGATTTCAACTAACAATGCTAATAAATTAAATCACAAAAAAATTAGAAAAATGGAATGACGTTTCCTAATAAATTAAAAAGTTTCAAAAAGTGATATTTTTTAGAGTTACATGTTATTTATAATTTTCAACGATCTAATTAGTGAAGTGGCTTGACAAATTAATCAATTTCAATTACATTCATCCAGCGCATAAAACTGGTGGATGAAATTCGGTATATGAAAATCGTGAAGTGGACATTACGGCTGCATCCTTTGAGAAAGTGTAGGCAGGGGCGACACAAGCTTGATATATATATATTCACTAGATAAATGATGTAAATATAACCATAATTGACTACTGCTCTACAGTAGTAATAAACATATAAAAGCAAAAATAAATTCATACGTTAAAAGCTGACTCAATCGTTACTCATTCGTATAAATTACAAAAATTACATCATTTAAAGCCCCAGTGAACAGACCATAATGTTTATCCTTTCATTTATCAAAATTTTTTTTAAAAAAAATAAGCTTTCTTCTGAACGTTTAGTTCAACAATGCTGTGATGTTTTACGTGTTACATTCAGATTCTTCTGTGTGATAGTTGGCTTTTAGCAAATTTCGCTGTTGTTCCATGTATAGCTTTCGCTTGTTTACACTGGGACCTAAAATTTGTCAATAAAATTAGAAGTGAGAAAATAAAATACAATGAAATAAAATATCTTACCGAAATAACTTAATAAAACAGGCAAGAATATTAATCCGTGCGAAGCACCAAATAAAACTATGCACAAGTTTATTCTAAAATAGAACACTTGAAATATTTGAGACTTGGCAAAAGCAAGAACCATGATTCCAGTGAACTTTGTAAGTGTAATTCCCGAGAGAACCTGAAATTAAACATTTACTTAGCATCTTGAAGAAAAAAAAAAATTTTTTTTTGAAAAATAAAATTAAACTTACAGATGAACCCATATTAACTAGCGCATCCTTCGTTCTGAGTATATTCGTCTCCGCAGTGCTAACAGCAAATGCTCGGGTCACGTGCGAGCAGAACTCCACTGCGATACCAATTGCCACAACCAGATTGACGAGAGAAACTGCATTGAGTTGAATATTCCACCAATACATAACTCCCATCAAATTAAGAACAATCATGCAGATAGTAGACACAATGATAAGTGAGAGATGAACGTCCATTCCTAACAAGAAGAATGCCATGACAAATATTGCGATCGATGAATAGAGAAGATTCAGCATCGTATCTCTCCACATGGTTAAATATTGTTCGTAAAACACATAATAGAAACTGAAATCGAACAAATCCGAGTTAACAAAAAAAATCAAACAATGTTTATCACTTCATTACCTGTAAGGAAACACTTCAAACTTTTCTCCTTGTGAAGGTACTAGTTTATTTAAATGTTCCGTTAATTTGTCCGAAATATACCGTGCCCACCACAGAGCTTCGTAGTAATCTTTAGAGGTTTTTAGGATGGTGTGGAAAGTCATAAAAGAAGTTGCTCCGACGTGTCCATCAGGCGACAGCTCAACTCTTCCACTGTGAGTGGCATGCCCCCTAAAAAGACAAACTTATTCAAATAAATGCTCAAATCTAATAATTTTTTTTCATTTTTACCCTATGCAGCCATCACTAGACGGATTGTCTTTCAAGAAGAAAGGTAAATATCTTTCAAAATCCCTTCCTAATACCCGTTTCGTGTTTCCGATCTGATTCACTCGAACGTCGCATTGCGCGCATGTTCGACTCGCTGAGGGGCAAAAATCTTCACTTTCGTTGTACATGCAACAACCACCATTTGTAATCCACGACATGTAGTCATCCAACCACGATAATGCTTCTTGCGCAATGTAAGTACTGAAAAAATAATTTATAATAATATATATATAATATAAATAAAAATGATTTTCAAAAAAACTTACTGCTCTGAATGCAGATGAGCAAAACTAATTTGATTTAGCATAGAATCTTTATCGCACAAAGGCCCTTTGCAAATTGCATTTTGCCCTGGCCATGTTGTGTAATTATACCCTGATTTTACAACAAAGTACATTGGAGGCCCAACGGCTAAGTATTTTTTCAGTGACTCCAAATAATGCATCACGTAAGAATCTTTGGGCATCGATAACTCTTGATCAAGACCCACTTCAATTTTGTTTATAACGGCAAGTGAAGTGCACATCCACATTAAAAATGTCAATACCTAATAAGAAGAAAAATTAAACAAAAATATAAATTAAATACCATATAAAACTTACCACAACAATTCGAACAATCGGCTTCATCAGGAAAGGCGCATAAACATTCTTAAATAGCTTATACATCAAACCGTTATTCCTGCTCATTTCGTCCTTTTTTGATCCTTGAATGCAGCAACATAAATCAAGACGATTACTCTACAAAATAAAAGAAACGGTATTAACAAATTTCTTTATTAAATTCATAACGGTTTTACTTCTTGTCGCTGAACGTCCAACGCAAACACGCTTACGAAGCACGTGATCTGAAGTACGAATGCGATGATGAGCGCTGTGCCAGCATATAAAGCAAATGTCCGGACTGCTGGCATGGGTGACATAGCGCCTGAATAAAGTAAAATATCTCGGTAAAACATTTCAAGTCTACCATATTAAATAATCAGTCGGTACCCAAGAAAAAGCCGCAAGCATCTGTTAAACTACTCAACAGCATGGAAGGAGCAACGTCCCCAACTACTCTTCCGATCTGTGCTTCTCGAGATTCATTTGGCTGTCGAATATCTCTCTAAAAATTGATATAAAAATAAATAAACAACTTAAGCTAAGTAAATACAAATATATTAATTACCTGATAAGCTTGCGCTAAAATAAATATATTATCGACACCAACTGCAAGCACCATAAATGGCACAACTTCTACCACAATGAGAGTCGCCGGAATACCGATCATGCTAAATATTCCAACCGAGGACATCACAGACAAAATAACGATAAATGTGCCACACAAGCCTAACGTGATTTTGGAATCAACCTTCAAAATAAATAAATATTGTAATATTTATTTCGAAATAAACTATTTCTATAGTATTTTCTTACCAGCAACCTTCTGAAACTGTTCGCTTGTCCCAGCCCAATTGAAATATACATAAACATGATTATATAACTAATAGCGATTGTCGAAATATCCGAATGAGTTTCTCGGTCAAATTCATCTTCAATTGATCTCTAAATATTTTTAAAAATATTTTAAAACTTCTTTTCTTTTAAAGTTTCCTTAATAATGTTTTACCGATGCCATGTAAAATACATCCATTGAAGGATCACTGTAGTTATTCATAAACTGAATAAACCTGGAGAAAGAGAAATTCATTTAAAATTAAACTTGGCAATTTAAACTAATTTAAAAACTCACTCTGATTCCCAAGCGAGCGCGTTCACTACTTTGCTTTTATCGTAATAGTTATTTACAATAAACGACAAGACTACCGCTTGTGCTTTCGTATACTGTTTGTTTTCAAAGCCACCGAGAGCTAAGAACGGAAATACTGGACCTCCGTAAGATCCCATACATGTTATGTCGGTAGGAGATCTATTTAAAAAAAATTATCTAATTAATCTCGGAAACCAAAGCAAACTCATTTAAATTACCGGAAACATCTCAAGAGATGATCCAAATAGTCATAATCATGATTAAATAAGTCATCTTTGTTTTGAAAATAATTTATAGGACTGAAAACCGAACAGTTGTTGTTTTCGGGTGCCATTGGGGAATAGCAAATGTCATGTAAAGTAACGACTCTGTTGTCTACAACTGTCGTGAGAGATTCGATCTTGAGTTGAAGTTTCAATACCTTAAGTTAAAAATAAAAGAAATCGTTTTAGTTATGTATCAATTAATTTTCAAGCACATGAATTACCTTTTGTAAAAAATCTCGTTTAAAGACATGGCTGAAAGTTATATTTTTATTTACAAATGGTTCAGCCATTTTGGGTGTTATTATCACTTGTTCGGTCCGAAAAAACGGTTGAAAATGAGTATCAAAATATTCTCGTTCTAGCCTAGCACGGCTGTTGGGCATCGCCCACAATTCGACGGGATCAGTAACGACTGAAAACGACAGCAAACCCAACGAGAGAAGACCACTGATACTCAAACCGATACATAGCACGAGAATAGGTCTCAATGCACAAAATGTGCCAAAAGTGACGAAGAAATATTCGACGGCTTCTTCGAATCGGAATGCAAAGTTGCTGTACCACTTTTTAACTGGTTCAAGAACAAGCACTTGATCCGAACGAGATCCTGTACTTTGACGTTTCTTAAGCATAAATTTCTTATCAACTGCAAGAAATTTAATAAAAAATGCAACATAAAAATTAAATTTAAAATCAGATCATTATCCTCTTACCATTGCCGTGATCTTGTAAAGGAACATTTTCCTTATGAATTTCATTCGTACTTCCTTCGGAAGAATGATCTCTGAATGCGCCTTGCGTATCTGTTTAACAAAACATTGAATAATTTAATTACACAGCTGCAAATCAATGACTTTTGTTTTAAAACAACTAATTAAAAACATATTTTCTTTTATAATTTCAACATAGGAAAATTTTCTAAACTAAAAATGGATTAAATTATGTTGGAAATTTTATTTTAACAAAACATTTAATTTTTTAATTAACTTCCCCTTCTCACAAATCATTTTTATTAATTCCTTCATACCTGAAGTTTCTTTCTTCATTTTAAACTGTAGTGCTATTAAAAACAGAGATGCCAAAATCCCATAAGTAATAACAGCGATCACGGTCATTCCATCGATACCGAAGATGGTAAATCTGGTAGAAAAGGGTTCAGGAAGTTCAAACGGGGGCCGAGATTCTTTACAAGCCTCCACGCAATCTGAACACGCGCACACAGGTCCTTTCTCCTACAAGGAAACAGGTCAATATATCAATATAATCGCTTTAACTCTTCCTGAATGCTTTTATTTACCTCAACTGGTTCATTGCATTTAACAGTGGGCATATCGAGTGATCGGAAATCTCTTCCGTGTTCTGTTATTATCCTTTTCTTTGTAACCGTCACATTGACAAGAAACGGGGCGTAAGGACTATCTCCCATTGATTGTAACCATCTACTCGCTGAACATTGTTCATCGCCCCACGGCCCACACATGATTTGCATCACACTCATGCCAACTGCGTCAATTTTTTCACAAGATTTGTATAACCCTTCACTGAACGAATCCGTTACGTAATATTGCACGGCAGATATTGCATTTTTGGTGGTATTATCTGAAAACATTACAAAAATGATTAATCTGTTGGTACTAGTTTATAAACTTGCGTTATACCATCTTGTAAATAAGGTTGCACTGATAAGGGATGAAGAAATTTACTCTGATGAGGATGACAAGTCATTGCACAATAATATCGCCGAAAATTATGCCAACATGCCGGACAACGCTCTAAAAACGTCTGAGCCATTCGTAAATTTGCATGGAAAGATTTTATCTGATGGTAATCGCAACAGGTTAGCGTATCACCTAGATTAAACAAACGATCTATTACTTTCTAATAACAAAGTATACAATACAATATCGATTCGATCAATACAAATTACGAGCAAACAAAATGGAAGAGTTTATTTACCTTCTGAGTTAAAGAGATCAGGGCATAAGTCTCCGAATAATTCCAAAGCCTTCGGATCCTCAAGGCGTTTCGCCGGACCGGAATACGGGCAGTTGTATTTTAAACTGTTGCTCGGATTTGTACCGCATTCGCCATACCATATACATTGACCCGTTAAACCGAAAACCTATAAGAACAAACATAAAACGTATTAAAAATTGGGTGTGACACAAATTTAGATTTCGTAATCAATTTGAAAAATATAAATAACGCATTTATAAAATAATAATTAGTTTTTTTAATTTCCTAATGTATCGAGTAACGACAGTATCGAGAAATAACGTAATTACAAAATGGCCTTTCACAAATCCGGTAAGGTTTACCCACTACGCCGCTTTATAAAAAAAAACGAGTTACAATTCATTTACCTTCGTGTGCTGATTTAAAGCAAAAATTACAACAGCCGAAATCACTGCTCGCCACATATTCAAGTTGGTTGAGGTATTCTTCATTTTCACACTCGACAGCACTAACAGCGAAGGCTTCTGGGTGGATTTTTAAATGACCGGCAAATGAATGGCTGCCCGTTGAGACGACACACTTCTCAAGCCTATTTGTTTTCTTCGTTGCTTCAAACTCATATACTTGTATCACTAATTCACTTTGTAGCGATGGTCTTCTAAAACATTCCGAGCTAACCACTGAATATTAATCAAGAACTCGCTCGAACTCAGGCTTTCTCCTGCTCTGAACTACCTTGAGGATATGGGCATGTAAAAATGTGAGTTTAATGTGTGACGTCAGACGGTGATGTCATGTTGCTGGGCAACTAATGCAGTACGTATGGCTGTGGTGTGCCCCATATCTGCGCCGCTGAATCAACGTATACGTAAACATGTATTTATCAATAAATGAGATACAAAACCCATTGTTTTCGCTTGATTCATACAGGTGTAAATGATACGGAAAAATTAGAGCGTCAATAACTATTGCATTTTAAAATTAACATAATGGACAATTGCCAAATTAGACGTTACAATGACAACAATTATGACGACCTTGAATTTCATATTAGTTCCAGACATTTTTTATATAAGTTGATTGGCTTGTAAAAGAATACAAAACATGGCTTCAGCATTGAATCTAAAATAACTTATTATATTGCGTAAGTTGGAAGTTATTTACGAATTTCAACAAGCATTGCCATAAATAACCCCCCGCTAACCCAGTCATCTTAAGATGATTATTCAAGTTGACTGCTTCTGGGTCCTGAGAAATTCGTATACAGGTGAAACCGCCACGGATAAATCTTTCTGAAAGATTGAGATAAGAAAACTTGAATTCCTTGTTGCAAAACGTTGAAAATGTAAACAAGCATAATATAATAAAGTTATTTCCTTAAAAACTTTTCCATCTATTTTTATTATGAATTCATAAAATTGAATTAAATTTTTAAAATTTTTTTGGTTTTGTTTTTTCTAATGTTATAAATAGGAAGTTATCAAAGGTGATAATTGCAAAAGTCTGAATGGATCCGTGATAAATTTTTTAAATTTTTTAAAACTTAATCGTAGTTTACCGCGATGCTGATATATGTTTGCGATAAAATCACAACTTATGTGCATGTGACAACCATTCATTTTTTCTGTTTTCCCCAAAAGATAAAATGATACCCTTCTACTGAGAATTGAGGACATGCGAATAAACTTATTGTTTTTTTTAAAAAAATTATAATAAAAATTCCTCCTTGAAATATTCTAAAACTTATTTTTCTTGTATCCTAAGCATATATTTATATAACTCATTAAAATTCATTAAATTGTAATATGAAAATGATACCAGTCACCCTACTCTGCTCATTAATTTCAATGTAGATAATTTATTAAATTATCCATTATTTAGTTGGCACACGAACGATTTTTTTCTAGGGTTTGTTCAGTACTCAATTTCATAATTTATAATGTGTAGTTAAAAATTAATAATTCTGAGGTTTAAATTCGAATCGACGAAACTTTGTGATCAAAATAATTGATGGACCGTATTGTACTGTTTTTTTTTTTAGACTACCAGCACTGATTACTGCATTATGCAACGTGCACATGTATCATTACAGAATGCTGGTTGTTTTAGATAAATAACAGGATGCAAAGTATTTTTTTCAAATATCAATATCGTTGATGCAGTTTTGAGTCATTTCACAAATTTTTAGATAAGTTTTAAGTAAAACAACATTAATATTAAACACATTTTTAATTACGTAATTGCAGTGCTGTTTTTGTTTACAATTTTTTTTTGTTACTACACAGTTGTTAACAATATGTGCTGAAGCTTAAGTTTCAGTTTTGTATTTCACTAAATGTGATTATCGAAATAATTATTCTAGATTTAATAGATTAATTTAAAATCAAGTAAAGTAGCTAATTTTATAATTAGTATAATAAATATAATAAAGAAACCTATAAATTATCATTTCCACACCCTTACAGAAAAAGTTGATAATTTTTTGATCATTATCAATTATTTTTTGGTAATTTAATAAAAATTTAGTAATAA